>CM061246.1:1792500-1973229 GCA_022605425.2 Hamiltosporidium tvaerminnensis
CATTGAATTTTTGTCCTGATTTTGTAATTTAAAAGACCCAGAATAATCAGATTCTCGTTTGAAAGAACAAAATTCCATTGCATTTTTGTCCTGATTTTGTAAATTAAAAGACCCAGAATAATCAGATTCTCGTTTGAAAGAACAAATTTCCATTGAATTTTTGTCCTGATTTTGTAAATTAAAAGACCCAGAATAATCAGATTCTCGTTTGAAAGAACAAAATTCCATTGCATTTTTGTCCTGAGTTTGTAAATTAAAAGACCCAGAATAATCAGATTCTCGTTTGAAAGAACAAATTTCCATTGAAATTTTTTCCTGATTTTGTAAATTGTTAAAAGATTCAGTATATTTAATTCCTTCCTCCGAGGTTATAATACTTGAATCCATCCTAGTTTCATTAATTTCAATACCTTCTTCAACATTGGATTTTCTACTTTCAAAATATTTCCGAACAAAAAATTCCATTTGAAATAAAAAATTAAAAAAATCTAAAACTTCACTTTCGTAATTATACGCCCATCCATTTAAATTTGGATAACTAAAAGTCTTAAAAATTTTTGATTTCAAAATTTTAATATCTGAAAGTTTATAAAATTCAATATAAATTGGTTTATGAATTTCATATTTAAAATTTTGTTGAAAAATATATTTTTCTAAAATTCTATGATTTGGATTGTGAAGTATTACTGATTTACCAGTATTTGTACAAATATAAACCTTACAATTTATCTCATCAAAATTATCAGACCAACGGACTTTTTCATGTCTCTTGGCATCGTAATAATCCTCATCACAATTAATCCTTGTTTTTCTTTGATTAAATTTTGATTTTGAAGACCGAAGAGATATACTTTCATGTGTTTTATTATAATTATTTCTAGAATAAAAACCAAAATTATCATTTCTTTGTTTTTCCTCCGAGCAATAATATAATCGCGGAAAAATTTCAATGGTTTTTTCCGAACACCAATTCGTACAACGAATAATTTCATTATAATTTTTATTGCGAGATGTATTCCTTTTTCTATACTCACCTGTAAATCCTCTCTCAAGAATATTTTTATGTAAATTTTCTAAATTATTTTTTTCATATTTATCTTCTGATCTTATGCTTTTAATGTTATAATCATCTTCTTTTGAATCGAAATTAAACGGTTTTTTTCTTTTTAATTTTTTTAGACACAAATTAAAATCTTCGGATTTTTTTTCAAACATAGAAATTTTTAAATCAGTTCGATGTTCTTTACGGATATTTTCATTTATTCCGAATTCTGTCTCTAAATTCCTTGGATTTATCTCTTTATTTGAATTTATTTTGAAATCTCTACAAATGGAATCTAAAGCAAGATCCTTTGTCTCTAGATTCCTTGGATTTCTCTCTTCATTCAAATTTCTTTTGAAATCTCTACAATTGGAATCTAGAGCAACATCCTTTGTCTCTAGATTCCTTGGATTTCTCTCTTTATTTGAATTTCTTTTGAAATCTCTACAATTGGAATCTAAAGCAAGATCCACTGTGTTTTCTAATCCTAAATTTTTACTTTCCTCTATTTTTTCCGAAACTGACTCAACTTTTCTTTCAATATTTTTGAAATGTAGACATTTGATTTTTATTTTAATATTTCTTTTCAACCTCCATTTCTGTTTGAATATAGAATTCTTTGTATTAAGTTTTATTTGAAATTTATTTTCTTTTCTTTTCATAGAACTCATAAAAATATTTTTTTCAGTTGCTTGTCTAATAAAATATTTTTCAGAAGAAGATGTATTTATTGAACTTTGACTGTTTACAATCGTAACAGAATTATTTTTATTATTCTTAGATTTTGTTTTATTTTTTTCTTCGAATCGATAAAAATTCGAATTTTTATCTTCTTCATCAATAAAAGTTGTTTCTAATCCATCAACAATATCATTTTCAAATAAATTTTCTTCATATTTAATTAAATATTCTTCGAATTCTGGAATATTTTTTGTGTCTTTTTTATCTTCGATATTACAAATACGATTAAAATATTTGCTTTTATAGTTTTCTATATTATCTGTAGATTTATTAAAATGTTTAATACATGTTTGCAATGGATAAGAATTTTGATGAAAAAGTAACCAAGAATTCGTTTGTTCATTTTCTGTAAATAAGTTTTCTGATTGCACTGAATCAACAATCAAATCGGTTGGACACGAAGAAGAAAAGGAATCGTGTACAGAATCAGAAGTATTGACTTCTTTTATTTCATTTAATCTGGAACTTATATTCTCTGTTAAAATATTTGTATTTTTTTCTTTTTCTGTTCCATCATTATATAAAAAACAACCGATATTTTCATTTTCATTCAGGAAATTACAGTCAGAATAAAATTCAGAAAATACTTCTTTTAAATATTGCTGATTATGAGGAGTTATTTGTTTTTTTATTTCTTCCTTTGGAATGCATATATCTGAAATACTGAAAGGTTGAAATATTTTAAATTCTTTGGCAAATTTATAATCAAAATCATAAATTAAATCCAATGGTTCACCAATTATAGGAGATTCAGATCCGCAATATCTAAATTCTTTAAGAAAAATATAAGGCTGAGACATATTAGAATCATAACAATATAAATAATCCTCTAAAGTTATAAAACATCCTTTTATTTCCGAATACGGCGTGGCAACTGTCTCTCGAAACCGTTCTAGAGATTCTTTCGATAATACCGCCAAAACAATATTTGTAGAATCTGAAAGTAATACCTTTAATGTATTGTTTTCGTTGTTTCCAAGTATTTGGATAATTTGCGCGCGCGCTGGATAATGTAAAGAAAATTGAAATCCATTTTTAATCCAAGGATTTCGTAGAAAATTGGACATGAGGGATATCTAAAAATTATTTTTTTTGTTACTTTTTCATTAAAATTTCAGTCTTTTAATTCTTGTAAATTTTTAAGAAATTGTAAATATAAAGTTTTTTTAAATACTTTTATTGTTGTTATTATTAATGAATACTGCTTGATTTTATAAAACCGTTGTTTCTCTTTATTTATAAGAAATATTTTTTTATCTGTCTTAAATTTGTTTATAATCCAATAAATTGTAAAAGAAATATTTATATTTCTTTGCTTTTTTACATTTCACATTCATTGCTTTTCTTCCTGTAATATCAAAAAAAAATAGAAAATATTATTTTTTTTTAACTCTTCTTTGATCTTTTACTGAACAGTAACAATTTACAAATCAAAATAAAGTGCTTCGTTTTAATTCTATCTGATAATAATTCATTACATTCTATTCCATATCGTAATATAATCATAAAAAGTAAATGTTAAGATATTTCGAAGTTAAAACAGTTTTTATCTAAATAGAACCAAATCATAAATTAAAATCTCACAATTTAATGAAATAACGTTTATAAATAATTAGATAAAGAATTATTACCAAAATAGATCTAAAAAAAAGTTAATTCATATCCCTTTCTTTTAATTCTATCTTAATATAATAAAACTATAAAACCAAATTTAAGTCTAAAAAATACGTTTTTGAATTTATTTTTTTGACTATAATTGTTTTTTGATAAAGATGGAATTTAAATTGATATCTCACAAATATATTTATAACCTTTATATCTAATTGATCTGATTTAATTAAATATTAAATCTCAATCTTTATTGTTAAATTTTATGTTTTTTAAAAAACCCATAATTAAGTACAACTTTATAGATGTCTTTAATTCACCTACGTAGTGTTTTAATAAGAACCTAAACTCAATTTTATGAGCATTATCACTTCTAAGCATTCAAATTTATTAAAATATTATGGTATTTTAAAAGACTATTTCTACAAGTAATTTCATTCTCAATAACATATCTAATCATATATGTTTTTTAATTATTTTAATATAAATGATCTATGTTTTTTAAAAGTATTTTAAATTAAATAAGTGCCTATCTAAGTTTAAATTTTAGAGGAATACTTTTAACCGGTATAATTTGATTTTATATTCTATATTTAGTTTAATTTCTGATATTCCATTTATAGATTATATTTTCTTTATCTATTATTTAACTGAGTAAAAATAAAATTCGTTATTTTAAAATCCATAGACTTAATTAGGCTCAAAAATAATTAGATATACAACTCTCACTCATGGTTGAAGGGTGGAAAACTACATAAAAAACAATATGCTTGGTAACTGGGATGTATAATCTGTGTGAAACTAATGACCTTTGTTTTGGAGGGATGCAAACTATACCGTATTCATAGGCCAATCCTCTATGATTACGAGTTACAACCGATCTAAAAAACGAGGGAATTTTAGATGTATATCCTCGACACCGAGAGGTAGAAAAGTAACGGAATAAATAAGTAAGTAATTTATAAAAGGAAGAAATAAGTGATTTTGAACAGATTATTTAGACTTAGAGATATGTTTGCTTCTTCATCTTACGCTCTTATAAATACCATGTCTCTGAATTCGATTCTATTCGATCATCTTAAAACACAGAAATCTATAAAATATTGGTTATTAGTGTGTTGGAAGCATTTAATCTTACAAGAAGCTTTGGGGATACTTTTGGATTCATATTAAAGATTTCCTTAAAATATACATTTACAGGTACTACAAATAAAAACCGCATTTATATTTTGTCATCCTAGTTTTAAATTTATTTTGAAAAATTGAGTTTTGGCATCTCTACTATTGAAGGTAAAAAAATATCTTGTTTGTAATTCTCAAAAAAATTAGTATTATTTTTTATTTATGAATGAACTCAGGCTTTTCATAAAGAAGTAATATCTTTGAAAAATATTTGAAGCAGGTAAAATATTTTTAGCTACCGTAATCGTTTTATCTTTGTATAAAATTTATAGTCTATTCTGATATTCTTTAAAATTCAATTGCATTTTTGTCATTAATTTCGAGGAAAACATTTTGATTATAAAATATAATCTCTAATATCTACAAAGGAATTAAACTTAGCGTCTCATATTAAATTTGTATGAATAACGATCAAGATTACTGAACAGATACAAAAAACGATTCAAATTAACTAAAGCTTTTTTTATTGATTAATTTTCTTTTCTGCACATCACAGGCTTTCAAATATATTCATAATTCTCTAGAAATTTGAATCAAAATTTCTATTTTTTGAAAATATAAAACAGTCATAATTGAAGTAATTCATCTTGTAGCGTATCTGGATTCCAGAAAAAAATCAAAAATATTCTTCTTATGTATATTAGTTCATTTAGTGTATATCTTATATCGCAATAGAACATTTTTGAATGATAGATGACTCTTAATATTCATTATTTTTAACTTCTGATCTAAAAACTCTTGATGAAATAATTCAAGAGAAATAGATAGGAAGGCCATCAATTGTTACATATAAATATATATTTAGTTATTCCAGTCTTTAATTAAACTCTCTTCAGTTTTAAACCAATAATTGTTCTCCATTAAGGCTAAATCCCAATAGATTTTACCTAATTTAGATAAATATAGCATTTTTTTTGCTAATCTTACACTAATGATTTTTTTGTTAGTCCCAATTTAGAATAAAAAAACGAATTATAAAAAAATTAAATAGAAATTTGATTTTATTTCCCGAAAAGGTATAAAATATTTTATACTTTTTTTTCTGTTTGAATAAATATTTAAAACAAGATAAAAAGTTTCAAATATTGTATGAGAATCTAAATTATTATAAAACATCCAGAATTTTTCGAAGTAAATACAAAATATTTTTTTAGTAAATATGAATTATTAAAGAAATATTAATCGGGACTTCTAGATGTTCTTTAAAAGCCAATTTCCCACCTTTTAGTAGCTTACCAATATTTTTTTAGCCGCAAAATATCTATTTTTGATTTTTTTTACAAAATATTTTTCAATTTATATCAGAATATATTCTATATCTTTTATATCATCACCAGTTATTGAAAGCATTCCTATGTATTTTAAACGTGATTTACACATCAAACATTGTTCATTTTTACATTTTTCTATTAAATCAGTAGAAAATAATTCATAACCATTTTCTAAACAAATATTCATAAACTTATCGATTGCAACCAAATCTCCTGTAAAAATCCTATCATTTTTTAGATAAATTTTTATTGTATTTCCTAATACCATTAGGGCATTCAATTTTATAATTTAATATCATAAAAAATGATAGGATTTTTTTGAAAAATATCTAGATTATCGAATATAAAAATATTCTTTAAACCAAAAGAATACGTAAATATTGTTTTTATTCTATTATACCTTTTAATTAAATATATTTAATGGCTTCATATTTATCGATTATACATTTGTAGATTAAGAATATTTAAAACAAGATAATACTACAAAAAAATTGTATTAAAAAAGACTAAATTATATTGATAAAATATTTAGTCAACATCGTTTCGTAATTATATCTTTTAATATATCATCGAATAAATCAATGTCAGACTCTTCATCAGGGACAATACCATCCATCATTTTTAATTCAATTTCAAATTCTTCTAATTTTTTGTAGATTTCATCATATTTTTTCAATCTTATATTGGTAATAAGATTATTAAGATTTTTTTTCAATTTGGTTTTTTCGATTTGAGAGACAAATATTTTTAACCTGGTTATTAATTCTTTATATTTTATAGATTCAGAGGTATAATAATCAACAAGTTCTCTTTGTAGGATTGCTTTTGTATTATTCTTGATTTTTCTTGCGTTTTTGTTTAATTGTTTTTCCATTTCATTAATTTCTACTTTTAAATCTACTAAATTCATATTTACCATGAGGGATGATGGATTTAAAAATATATTTCTTAAAGATAAGTAGTTTTCATATAAATTTATTACAATATATGTAATGAAATTTCCCAATGACTTTTTTTAATACTAGATTTTATTCAGCCATTGAGATAATCGTAAAGTTGTTAAAAAAACATTTTTATCTTTTTAAAAAGTACATAATAATAAAATAAATATTTTTGATAATTTAGTTATAATTGGATAATTTTTATCTTTCGATTCTTCCCTACGTTCTTCGATCTCTTCCGATGATTTATTTGACTCTTTTTATATTCTTCGTAAATGCTTTGATTTGGTTCTTCCCTAACATTGAGTTTCGATAGGTTTTTGAGAAGTTTTTGGCTTATTTTCCCGCGTTAGCATGTACTGAAGGAATTAATATGTGATATTCCATTATTTTTTATATATTACAGCTAAATGTCATTTTCCGGCTATACTTAACATTTTATATTGAAATAATATTATTCATCGATTAAAAGAAATAGTTTCAACGGTTTTTTTTAAATATACCTAACTGAAAAAATACCTCTTCACATTGGTATTCAGGCTTCTTACATAAATTTAATAATATGTGATTACAATAACAGTCCATTAGAAATATAGATTATCTCTAAACCCAAAATATAAGTATAATCCCGTTAATTGGCTATTATGCCTTAATTTTTTGGTTTTGTGTTCAAAATTTGAAACAAATCTTGTGGAGTAATTCTGATCTTAATAAATGTGATAACATTTTATTTCTTATCTAAAATAAATATTTTCGGTCTATTTTTCCGAATTCAAACATCAATTTTTATACGGGTATCTAATCTGTTTCTAATTATACAGTTTAAGGAATTTCTTGAACTAGGTGACATATTATTCGTTTTTAATACTTGCCATTTTATCTACTTAGAAGGAGTAGATATAAATAATTATTCACTGCATGAGTCCTATTTAATAGCCATATCGAAGCATTTTTGCCACCGAATAATTTAATAAGCTTCTGATATACAATTAAATACACGGCAGGTACATACCTTGGCTTCATATAGGTCTAATTAATTCAAATGCACAATAAATATTCAATTTTTCAGACTATACTACATCATAGTTCGCTAAATACCATGAATGAATGTCTAATAATTGATTACTAAAAAAAGTTAATAGTAGACAAATTTAATTTAAACAAGAAAACGAGAGAATTTTATCGAAGTATCATGGAATTACCTGCTAACTCAAATCAAATATCTAGAAATATTAACTTCTTGCTAAAAAAATTGAAATTTCCTGTAAAGATCAAAAATTTATTGCTTTCTAAAACTCAAATATTGGCTAATCAATCAAAATCCTAATTTGGTAAATAACTGATTATAAAAATATCGCAAGAAATATTGCCCCAATGATATTATTCCTCTGGTTTATTACATTCATTTTTGAAGCACAGGCCAAAAGAAACAAGAAGAAAGGTAAAGTAAAGAAGTTTATCCAAAAAGAGAAAATACTTACTACTGATACCAACTTTTTGGAAAATATAAAGGTTGAAGACTCTTCAAATACTAATAAAGAAACCAAAGAATCATTTTTAGAATGTGATTTTTGTAATATAATCGATGAAACTGTGGTTTTAAAAATACCTGAGTTGGTTGCAATCGATGATTTAGAAACCGAAAATTGTAACGATGCAATGGATATCCAAGCCACGAATTTAACAAATGAACCAAATTTTAATTTCGTACATGATCAATTTTTTTACTCTCAAGTTTATATAGATCTTCATGAATATATAGGCAACTTGGAAATAGAATTTATCTTCATAAATATAATTTATAATCGAACCATAACTCTGACAGATATTTTTCAATTAATTAATACTGGATTTACATTTAAATCTCTTGAAACACCTGAAATAATGAATATTTTTATTTATGTAGGTAAATGTATACAATTACGTGAAACAAACATCGATTATTCGACGTTTTATGATTGTTATAGCATTATACCTTATAAAATGGCATTTTTTTTGAAACATCTACAGCTAGAAACAAAATCATTATTAATCAGTGAATTTCCTTCTATATTTACACTGATATTTAAAATTCATAATGAACTTAATATAGAAAAAACAAAAAATATATCATATGTGTCATTATACTATTATATAAAATTGGTTGAATCATTGTTGGTATGTGATGTGAGTTATTTTAACTCTCAGTTTTCTGTTTTTTCAGGAAATAAAATTAAATTATATAAGGAATCGGATCAGTTTATATTTTTCAGAGAAAAATTTTTCTTTTGTATCCGAGAAATATTTTCTTTAGTTCCGAATTTCACATATCAATATTATGTTCATGAGCTTTGCCAAACCGTTATGAACAATAAAATTTTGAATGCAGAAAATAATAATTCCGAAGAAAATTCCAGTGTAGCCTCAATATATAGTATAATATTAATGACTAGAAACAGAACAGCTAAAACAATCTATACACTTATAAAACCCGAAAGCCCTATCAACACTACGAATATCGATGATATTTCTTTAAAAATACATGATTTAACTAATTTTATAGAAAGAAGTCAACGAGGGGAATATAGAAAGCATTTATACGTGAATATTCAGTTAATTAATTCATATTTTGCACTTTTTTATAATTACGACTTTTTCTCAAAATATTTTATTAGGAACTATGATGAATATCAGACAACAATTAAAGCGATAGCCAATTTGCGAAAATCCCTTCATGATTCTGAAAAAATATGCGATCCCTGTTTTAAAAAAAAATTGGTTTACATTTTAAAAAAACTTAGCACATTTTATAAAATTTCTGTTAAGAATATTTTTTAAATTCCAATATTTTTTTAATAAATCATTTTTGGTGTTATACTCATAAGTTATATTTATTTTTAAACGTTTCTATTCAAACTATATTTTTTTGTTTTTAAAAAAAAAATCGCAATTTTTTTTTGTTTCTAATAATATATTTCTTTAATTAATCATATTATTATTCTAAGTTAGTCAGTTAAGGCAAATTATATTACATCACCCAAAATCCTATTTAATAATTTGAAAGTGATTCATTATTTACTAGAAAATATATTATAAGGTGCTAAAGGAAATTATGAGTCACCGAGATCTTATCTTTATATAGAATTCCATAAGCCAGATAAATTTAACTAAATCTTTCAAATTTTTACCAGAGCCTATGCTTTCCCACTTCTTTGCCAGTCGTTGGTTTGTTAAATAAACCGAATCGGCTACCGACACAACTTTTCATTAAATATCATATTGTTAAAAACGAGAAAAATTAACAAAAATTTTAAACTAATTCTAGCAATTAAATAGCGTAAAAACGACCATATTAGTAATATTGAAAATAGAATAGATCCATCTATTTTCACTTAGTGTACGCCTTAAACTTACTTGAAAATTAGGTGGGAGGATTTATAATATATATTGTGAAATAACGGAGAATACGATGTAAGAGTTCTTGCGTTTAACCGAAGAATACTCAGATTTATACTACAGTAAAATAATTTATTTTTTAATATTCCATTACAATCAAAAATGATTTTTTATATAGAGCTTTTGGTTCACTGACCAAAAATGAACAACTACTTTAATAAAGATATAGGGGCTGGTTTTGAAACAAACTTGGTATTTTAACACGCCATGAGGAAACGCGATAGAAATAAATTAATAAAAATAGGCAAATGATTTAAAAAAAAGATATAAAAGTTTCCAAGCTATGATTTAAAATTTTCTAATAAAGACCTGGATATTAAGAAGATAATGTATATATGGCAACCTACATTGAAAGAGATGAATCATATCCAAACTTGAAAATAAGTGAGCCGTATCGGTTTATTTTGCAAAAGCAAAGATATGGTTGTTTCCTGAAGCTATTTATCTATAAAAAAATGTATAAACTTACCCAGAACTCCTAAAAAAAGCAATTTTTAAAAATTTTATGATGTTTATTCGCTCGAAAATGCTTTAAATATTGTGAATGAGTACATTTTTTAAGAGCTCTCATATAAAGTTAAAATTGCTCGAGAAAAAATCAGATATCGATAATTGTACCGTTAAAACCGTCAGAAGCCTACAATATAGAGCTTTGGGTATGCTATATCGCATGGTCTTTATATCGAAAAAAATTGAAACGAATAGATAAAGCCATAAAATGATACAACTAATGTATCAGATGAAGTCGATTAATAGTTACTTTTCAGAAAAAAAATGACAAACAAATATCAAAGATGTATATCAGGCTGAATTATTTGAGAAAAAACTCATAGTGTGATCAAGAGTGCGATCATGCAATTATAATAAGAATTTTGGTCAAATCAAATTTTTTACGCGAAAAACAAGAAATTTAATAGACCATTTTTACGAAACACGAACAAATATATCGCATATTATAAAATAACAAGAAAAACAAGCATATAATATTAAAATATAGCATGAGTATTTAGATTTAGCGAATATATTAGATATTTAGGAAAGGGATAAAAATATTATCTGGGACCTGATATGATTACAAAGCTTTAAGAATACTTAAATAGTGAACCAAAGAAGCTTTAGATATATTGACAAATATTCTAGAAATTGGAGTCTAAACGTAAAGGATAAACCAGATAAAACGTTGGAAAAATATAGAGCGAATCCGGTTAATCTTCGATTCTTAGTAACTCTCCGTGCTAGGATTAACTTGGGGTTATTGGTATATCCCGCACGCGATAAGTCTATTTTTATGGTTATCTTGCAAAAATTGTTGTTTTGCATTGTCTATATATGGCTCATGTATTTTTTTCTCAATCACTGGAACCCATTTCATCTTCATCCTTAGGTATTTATTTATTTCGGTCCTCCTTTAATCTGTTATAACTTGGGATTATACGGAATCAGTTCAATATCTATTCGGCATTATAAACAAATAAAAATTAAAAATGAAATAAATCATACTAAAGATATAAAGTCAATTTTTCGATATAATAACGTACCTGATATTAATATTTTATATACCTAAAAATGAATATCTAATATACTTCTTATATTTATACTAGGATAAAAGTAGGTAAAATTATTTTACTTGGTAACAACTCAAAAAAATAAAAAAAGGTTAGAACTAAGACTTAGAAACACACGGAAGATATTAGCACATGAAAAATCACAGTAATAAAAAATACCATCTATGTATGGACGTTCGTAATGATCTTAAAATAAATCATCGTTTTTGAATCATATATTCACATGAGGTTGTGTATATAAACAAAATTTTAATAAGCATATTAATTGATTTTATCAGTATCCATGTCTTCTTGGCCATAATTTACCAAAAATGAAATATGTAAGTAACATCATCGGCCGAATTTCGGGTTAACCCCAATCCAGGAAGTGCCATGAACCAAATATTTGTTGCTATTTGAATAAAGACTTTATTAATTATTTTAGATCATTGTCTTGAAGCCAACTATAGCAAGGATAAATCATGTTTTCGTAACTCTAGAGACCAATTATGTTACCAAAAGGAATCGTTAAGAATTCTCAATGCATGGAAAGATTTCTCGAGAAAACTATACACAGTTAAATACAAATTATATGAAAAATAAAATACCTAATTAGGAAGTTTCACACTGGTACTGTAAGTACATAAAAAAATCTCAAAAATACAATTTGAAAGCATAGAGAAATCTGCTAACATATATGTTGGTACAATTTTCTCTAAGAATAATTACAAACAGAAAAGCGTAGTATGAAATAGCTTTCTTGGCAAATATCACAGGAATTTTGAATTTAGAACTCGACTAGTGATCAATATTTGCAGTAAGGAAGACACTTGAAAACCATTAAAAATATAGTATTCTAGCTTATAAATTTTTTATGGATTGTAATCAAGCACAAGAACCAATATTTGTAAATTTTCTGACAAAAAACTTAAAGCAATTAGATTTCGTATGAAAATTATTCGTTAAATTAAGTGACTTTGGTTGTGTAAAACGATAAAGTATTTCTAAATAGCGATACTTCTAATCACTTGGAACTTATAAAGATATGGCACATGCCATACATTATTTATATATTGCTTTGCTTCAAATTGTATGAAATGCTCTTTAGGCTAAAATCAAACATAAGCCGCAGAATATCCAAGTAAATAACTATTTTATTGAAGTCACAAATAATTTGTTTAATTTGGAATCAAGGCTAAATAATATTAATAGTCTATGAAAACTTTAACCGCAAAATCCAAGAAATTTCTATGCAAGATATATGAATGTAAGAGAATTATATTCACGATTTAATATATAAACCTGGTTGAATTTCTTTTGAGAAAGATTCTTACAGATTGAAAAATCTCTGTTTTTAAGTACCTGGGAACAATTTCAATGAAGTTAAAGGTGTTTTAAAACACTAAGAAAAAGCAAAGCTAGGATATTTTCTATTAAGTTTAAAGCTCTTAATAAGATCAAAATCATATGTCGGATCAGAAAAAAACAAATTAAGAATCATTAATATAAAGAATCATTTTTAAAATAGTACAATTCTGAATCCAGATGTAGGCGAGGATACAGTTATTTGGGATCTTTTTGACACTTCGAAAAAGGATACACCGAATTACATAAAGATTAGTATAAAATGGTAATAGATTCGAAATTGGAAATTGGTAAGCGATCTGCGCTTATATGTAAAATAAAATATGCGGTTTGATCAAAAAAGATGATTTGATGAGTTGAATGCCAAAAAACAATATTTGTAAAAATTGTTAAATGAATTTCCAAGAGTATTATTTAGATGTGAATAGCAAAGAATTTTGCTTCGTGTCACAATTTAAAAATAGTATTTATTGAGTTCATCATCTCTAAATCTTACTCTATGAAAAAACTAGAATAAAAAGTCCGGAACTATTAGAAAAAACTTCAATAATTGACATTTAACTAAAAAATGAACTTGCAAACATAATCTACACAAATTTTTCATCAAAAAACAAAAAATTTGATGCAGTTTTTAGTTTTGTAAATTGATTAGAATTAGTTTAATTAATTTTATATTTCTTCATCTTTTGTGAGAATACTCAGAATAAGATTCATCGATAGTATAATTAGATTGTCAGCTTTTTTATAATTTATTTGTTAAATTATGACTAATTGGCAAATTTAGAAGAGAAGTTTGATAAAAAGCGTCATAAATATTTTTAAACAATTTAAAGCTTCGGAAAAACCTTTAAGGTTTTTATTATTTCTTTTTTTGCAGTTATTTTAATATATTTGATGATCTGATGTTTAAATTGCTTCCATGTTATTCTTCATAACGAGTATTTTTTTACATCAAATATAAATGGATTAAAAAAATTAATAAATCTCAAAACTTCAAAAAATTTCCTCAAAAATGATCAAATTGTGTCATTATGCGATGTTATGCGCATT
Organism: Hamiltosporidium tvaerminnensis; assembly: GCA_022605425.2. Classification (NCBI taxonomy): domain Eukaryota; kingdom Fungi; phylum Microsporidia; family Dubosqiidae; genus Hamiltosporidium; species Hamiltosporidium tvaerminnensis. Next base: position 1,806,680 of record CM061246.1, read on the forward strand.
GATAGAAGGAATTTCGATATTTTTGTAAAATCTTGGAATAGGTAAATTTCGAAAAATTTCGTTTAATAATTATATAACTGCAATTCTTTTCAATTTAATTTCTCAGATTCCTAACTAGACACTTGATCTGCAAGAATTTTTAGATTCACAAAGAAATATATTTATTGGAAATAAGCTCACAATTGAAAATTTATGATATGACTTCGAATGCTTTGTTTCATCAAACGTTAAAAACCTTTTTTTTGCTAGTTTGTAATTTTAAATTTAATTCATGTTCGTTTTAACACAAATACGAATAAATTGTTCAAATTAGAAGGCCATTCGCTGTGTTAAAATTCCTTGTATGTCAAATAATCTTTAGATTTGTCAAAAATTCTATTTTCATCTAAACACTTAACTAATCGGCAAGAAATTTTTCCTGACTAACCATCGGTCATTTTTGCGAATGAATAAGCCATTATATACTGAACTTCCTACGTTAATAGGCCTGGAAATTTGACTTTGTATAGGGCGATTGCAGATTCGAAAGAAATCAATCCGGTAGCAAGTATAATTTAGTTCAAAATGAATTAAAAAGGTCTTTAGATTTATACCCTTCATATATATTGCACTCAGGATTTTATATAGAATTTTTTTTCGTTAAATAAACAAGTAATATAACCATTTCTTTCACTAAATAACTTGTAAATCTCATCAGGTGTCGCACAAAAATACAAATATCTTTTTAAAAGCTAATGCATTTACAACGTTTTAAAAATATTTTTCTTCTCTTTTTTTGATGCGTATGAAGCTAAATCGATCTGTTTTCTTGAATTTAATTTTCACACAATTAATAAATGAAAATTATTAAACGACTTAATATGATTACAGGGTAATCACATCAAGACAGTGAGAATATATTACAAAAGAGTTTTATCTAATTTGTGTAGGAAACGACAATTTTTAACGAGTTCCAATTTTACTGCTTTTACGACATTTCCAATCAAAGTTATATCTTAAATTTCTAAAAAGTATTTTCTATTTTTTTATCATAAAACAAAACTGGTATATATTCCAATTGCTTCTTAGAATATTCGACATTTGAATCTCTAAATGGTTTTCAATATTTGCAGAAAAGTTAGAAGAAAATACATATGTGCGGATTTTATTGTACAAATTCGCGCAATTGAAAAAGATTCTTAAATAAACATTTGTATGTTATTAATCGAGAAATAGATTTTTTGCCCGTCTGTACGTTGTTCAACAAGAGACATTTGTCTGCTTCTAAACATGATTTTACAAATAAAAGTCTCAATATCTTTATATTTTAACCCAAAAATATTGCTTCTCTGATTGTCCAATGCCACCAAATTTATTGATCAACCGATTTTTAGACTCTCTGCTAGTGATGCTTTTAGATTTTTTATTTTCGGTAGCCATATTTAATGGTACTGTGACAAGTTTATTTAAAAATTAAATCAATCGGAGTTCGAAACTAGAAACGGGTGATATTATTCCCCGATTAAATTGCTTTTTATTTATCTAAATTGATATAGCTCATTTTACACAATACAAGGCCAAACATAATAACTCTACACCAGCCGTTACATAAAACATTCTGAATACAACTTCTCGTGATAAATTGACTAGTTCAGAGCTGATTCCGAAACTCTTGCTATCCTGTGTTCCTCATCATACATTAGCATATCATTTCAGAATGTTAGCGATTCGAAATTATCAATGATTAGCATGTGTTTAATCCTATACATCGAAATATAGCTTAGTCGGTTCTAGAAAACAAAAATTAAACATGACACCACGATTTCTTGTGAAATATCAATGTAACACTTTTGAAAAGGGTATATACATGCCAAACGGTATATTTGATAAAAGAAAATTCATACGCGCCATGTATCGCCTTTATTCCCTTTAGACATTCGATCATAAATTAGACAACAGAAAAATGAGTTAATTAATAAAGAAGATCTAGAATACTTATTTTTTGAGGCAAAAAAATTTAGTCTCAATATGGAAGCCGAAAGAAAATTGTTAAAAGAGCGGAGTTATTCAAAAGATAGTGCTCCGATCCATAAAAAGAATCATTCTTATAAAAATTCAAATTAGGTTAAAACTACCAAAAATTATATACACTTCAGTATAGAGAATCAGAATTATCCATTAAAAGAAATATCTTAGGTGATCAATTATTAAAACCTTATTAGCTCTATATATAGAAAATATCAAATTGTTTTTCCACATTTAATAACTATTTATATAATTTTCTTCATGTTTGCCATGCTATTGTTCATTTGCAAGTTTTCAAAATGTTTTATGGGATTTATAAACAGTGCAACTGTATCAAAAGAAGACAATTCATTATCTGTATATAATGATCAAACTGTTAATTCGAATTATATGACTTCAGTTAATGCACGAGGCAGTTCGGAATGTGAATTCATCAAAAGGAAGACAAAACGGGATAAGTTAAACCATATAATAGACCTAATAAACAAAAAAAGAAGACTTGAAATCAGTGGGCAGAAATCCGAATGGAATATTTTTAACAAAGTTAGTCCAGAAAATACCTCGAGTAATGATAATTCTATTTATACATTTTGTTCTCATAAGATCGACCAATTAAATATGAAAACAAAAACAGACACGGGTATTTTAATAGATACAACAACTTCCGTTCATAATGAAAGTACCAATTCATTATCAAAATATAAAAGTAATGAAGAAACCAAAAAACACCGTGTTCCGAATTTAGAGGAATATCACGGCACTAAATATTCATGCGACGCTGTCTCTATTTCAAATCAATTTCCAAATGAAATAAAAATACCTTCAAGTTATTCCACAGCTGAACAACAAAGTATTCATGAACAGATCAATTTTGATTCGAAAAAATACTTTTTAGATCATATAAATACATTTGAAACATTATGCTTACCAACTAGCCGATATCGAAATCAAAGTGATGAGTTAAACATAAAGGCTAAAATAAAGGGGTTTATTCAAAATATAAAATCATTTTTGAATAATATTGATGAAGAACTACCTAATAAAGTACATGTGAACAATACAAATCATATTTTAACTGACGAAAATATTTCTGACATGTTAAAAGAAGAAAAATTGTTTATAAAAACGAGTTTTAGAAGTGATATTTTAACGGATATTGATAGAATGTTTTCATTTGCATTGAAATTGGTAGAATATGAAAGAAACAACAAAATAAAACTTCAAGGCGCTTATTTATCAAGTTTTATCAATAAAAATGGATTTATGAATGTTTTAGATAAACTCAAAACATGCGCAGAAATTTACTTTTTACATGAGCTTATAGCGATCAAAAATATTTATAATACCGGTTTTGAGCAAAACATACAAGATGGATATATTCTATATACATGTTTTCTATTTGATGTATTATTTACGCGGGTGGAAACCATATTGTCAAATATGAAGGATCCTACAATAAAAATGTCAGCTGGCACAAAAACCCATAATAGAGCATATAAACAACGAATACCAATATTGAACTTAGATATAGAAATATTCTTTCTTAAATCTATATTTATGAGAATTCTTTATGGATGTAAAGATGGAAAAAATGTGGGTAAAATATATGCGCTTATTCTGCTAACAGAATTTAGATTTAAGATTTATGATTTTAACAATAAATCGCTTAAATATTATATCCCTGGAATCACAAAACTTATTATAGTTTATACGAATATGATACGTTCGATTAAACCGTCTCAATCTTTGGAAAACTTTACCGGAAAAATGCTTTTGTTTTTCCGTGATAATAAAGTGCCGGAAATAAATCTCTTAGATCTAGACAAGTTCTTAGTGAATGAAGCACTCGAAGAAATCATCGACTTTTTTTTTCAACTCATTAAAGAAGTACAAGCGGAATATAAAATAAGAAAAAAGTATAAGTGTAGAGTAAACACTATGAGAAGCAAATACAAATGGTGTATGGATATAATAGATTCGAATAATAAAAACATAAAAGATAAAAAATTACTTATCGATTTTCTTGTATTTTATTATTCACAGGTAAGAACGTTTTTATACCCGAAATATCAATTTGAAATTTATATTTCATATTATTCGAGGAATATAAGAATGAATGAATTTAATAATAAATTTAAATATATCAATTAAAAAACAATTCTATAATTTTGAAGACATAAATTATGTTTTTAGGCAATGGAATTTACGTTTAAGATCCTTTTTAACGAATAAAGTTTAAGTTTCATATTTTATATTCTATATTAAGCACTAAAATATAATTTTTCATCTAATAGTTTATATAACAATAAATAAGAGAGTTTGGAAGCTAAATTTGAATTTTTGATTCTATAACCAAGCTTTCTATTTAGTATATGTATGAGTAAAATTGAATTAATAATTATGTAGCTAAATAAAAATCAAAAACTTGAGCGAATTAAAAATTCTAAGACAAAAATACTTTATTGTTACCCAATCAATTAATAGTAATACAATTTGATATTCTATTGAATTAAACATACATAAATTTGGCAATATTCTATGATGCGGTTTTTGCTTTTCAATTAGCAATATTATTGGCTTCTCGGATATATGATTTCAATCTTCAAACATACCTGATCTTTTTGATCGTCTTTTCTTACTGATGGTTAATAGAGAACTATTGAGTTCGTTCTTTTTAGGTGATTCATATTTCCTAACTCATAAAATGCGAAACATATGTTAGGTAAATATGGTGTTATGAAGCATTGTTTCAATGTATAGCTGAATAAACTGGGTTTATCAAAAGAAAAAACCAAATAAATTTTTAAAAACTGCTTATCCAATCATCAGAATCTTTCTAAGTACAGGTTATGTCAAGATTTCTTATAATCTATGATTTTTTTCACACTTGCTCAAATATTTTTTAAAATGCTCGAACATTTTGAACAATTCTAATTTCTTTAAGTTGACAGTAGCTATATAATTTGAAAAAAAATCATTTATATTATTCAGTAATGTCTCGACGACGATGACTCACTTCGAAACGTTTAATTGGTTCAAAAAATATGAGGCACCAATAAGAGTGCTTCAATTAAAAAATGACGCTTTCTATTTGTTCATAAATCTTATACAACCAATAATTGTGAGTAAAATCGAACATAAAACATTAAAACGATTCTTTTGGTTCAAGAAAATATTTGAAATAAATTTCCGAAAACACTTCTAAATTGTATTAGTTATCAAAGAATAATATCATAGATTGGGTTTTTTAATTTTTCTTTTTTTTTCGATTTTAAAAAAATAACATATCTTGCAAGAGTTTTTAAAAAGCAGTTTACCGTTGCATTAAAAATTGTATGATACGATTGATGCTTTTCTACTATTCTTCTGTGTAATTTATTCATATTTTCAATAATAATTAACAAAAAGATTTTTCTTGAATAGCTTTGTGGAATTTTATACTTGATTAAATTGAAAATATTTTAATAAATGTGTATGGATTTATGCATAAATAAATTAAAAAATAAGCATATCGTTAGAAAACACGGTTAATACAGACAAATAAAACACTCCACAATAATAAATTTCTTTGAGAGAGGAACAAAATGAATAAAATAGGAGAATACTGAACAGACATAAATTAAAGCCAAGCTAAAACTCTGGAAAATTTAAAGTAAATATAAAAGAAGAAGAGAAATAAGCAGTTAAAAAAGCTTAATTTTTTATTAGAAATGGCCCGAAGCGAGTAATAATTTGCAAATGAATGACTAGAAAAACAATACGAGAAACAGATCAGATGAGACTAAGAAATTCTTATTGAATTGGATAGGAGACTATAGCTCAGAAAATAAAGTTAAGATTTTTTTGGCAGTTTTTTTTATACTGCAAAAGAAAGTTCGTTTTTACGAGCTTAACATCCAGTACTTTTTAAAACAGAAGCTTTGGCGATTCTATTAGTTGCCAACAAAGAAATTTAATTGTATTCAAGTAGATATCATCTATATTTAGAAATCTTAATGATTAAAAAGCTGGTCAAAAAAATTATACTAAACGATTAAATGACTGAACTAACTTCTTATATTCTGTATTATAAACTCCTCTCATTATGATCATCATGCTATTTAAGCATGATTTACCTCATTCGAATATATTGTATAAAAATTCCATATAGCGAAATTATAAAAAAACCGTAAGATATCACGCTGCAGATAATATAAAATCGTTCGAGAAACAAAACAGAAATTTTTTTGGTACCAAAGGGAATTTTGAAGAATTTAGTTTTTTGAAAATTTCTTTACCCGGTAATATTAAGAGGGATATCGGCGAAAATGATAAAATATTTACAAAAAGACAATTAATAATATGCAAGAAACCAAGTTTTTGATTTATTTTATATAAAAATTAACTCTGTTTTTAAAAATTGGTTTAGCCTTCCAAAATTGTGCTTTAAAAGCAATTATTTGCACTTGACAAAAGAAAGATTTTATAGGAAAATATGTAACCTGTAACCAATGCATAGATTTAAACATCATATTCGGAAATCTTTTAAAGAAAAATCATGGACAAAAACGAACAAATCTCTTTCCAAAAACAAGAAATAAATCAGAAAAATAGAATTACAAAAAACAAGGTAGATCATATTGAAATGCTCGTTTTTATATAAAATGAAAAGTCTAGAAACATTGCTATTATACATAGAAAATTACATAGATTAAGAAATATTCCTATAAGCCGAAAATATGGTTAAAAGTACTAACTGCTTAAACCAAAATTTTCATTTTCTTAAACCTGATGATAGCAATTGTAATATTGCAAGAAATGAAAAGAATTATTTCGTAAAGAAGATTTCTTACTAAAATAATTGGTATAATGCCCAATTTTGAGATAATGAATATTTTTTTTCATTTAAAGTATTTAAACAAATGCAAAAAATAATAATCGAGAATCACTGAAAAATGCAAGTTGCTCAAAAAAATTCATCTATGCCGTAAGAAGTATCTATAACAGCTTGCGTTTTCAGAATCGAATATGCATAGATATCCAAAAGCATAAAGAGAGAATATTCAATGCAAATTTGTGCTTTATTAGCCAGATATTTCCATGGTTCGTCTAAAAAGATAGCGAAAATCTGTCTTTAACATAATTTTAAGTTTACTTGTATGACAGACTTGAATACATATTGCTACATATAAAAATTCGAATATTAGAAAATTAAGTTCGCGAAAAAAATAATTAAAAGTTTGGGCATTATTTGATCATTGGTGTATTTTTAAAATACAATATTTTAATTAAAATAAACTTTTTTTAAAATTATCACCTTTTTAAAATAGTGGCAAGTGTTATATTTGTTTTCATGGCATTAACGCAGTTCTAGGTTTAACATAAATAACTGCTACCCCAGCACTCCATCAGTACCTCCTGCGATACCTACGTCCCAAAGCCTTTCATCTAACAGGTGTTGTGAACCAAATTAATAGGCGAAGTAGTTGTCTGGAGTTCGTTACTGTCCGTTGCATGGAGTGTGATCGAAGGCCGAAGCCCCCTTAAGTCTCCCTCCAAGACTATGCATCATTCCCACTTAGTTACATTTTCTGAACCCAATAAACTTCTAGCTAAGATATATTTCAGAGATTTACATGGGGTCCACCTAGACAGTGCAATGTCATAACAACAGGTATAACCGGCTACTTGGCTCTCCCGGATTTTAATGGTTTTTATTTTTATATCTCCCAGGCGCTAAGTCTTCTAACCCGAGTGAGCAAGGCTAGGTTTCCATGCTTTTACATGACAATTACCTATTAATTTAGCTGCTGTTTCCGATCTGGTTATATAAAAAACAACAAATAAATTTGTAGAAAAGGTTCACTATTTCTTAGACCTTTTCCCTTCTAACAACTCCTATTGAACAATCGAATATGTAATGTGGTTTTATTCCCACCATGATTCCAAACAATGATCCACTTACCAGATCCACACACTCATTGCCAAGCAGAAAGGTTTTTTATCTGTTTATTTCCTCTTCACTCAGGATTCTAAGAAATCTATAATTATAAAATTTATTTATTTTTCTAAAAATAAAGCCATGCAAAGTATATTTTAGTTTCTAATTTCTAAAATAATATTGTATTCAACTTTGAAAAAAAACATATCAGTTCCTTAATATATTTTATCATATCTTTAATTTCCGCAAGCTTTAAAAAATTTTATGTGTAAACTATATTATATGTCACATTTTATTTGCTAAGTAACACCATATATCCGAATTGCAGTAAATAGACTTCCTATTAAAAATTTTGCAACAACGAAAATCCCAAATTTACAAATCAAACAACCTGAGTTGGTGTAGTATAACGAATTCCAAACTATAAAATATATTACGGGCAATTTAGTAATTTTTATAGATCTTTTATTTATACGAAAATGGGAAGATTTTATATTAAATTAAAAGTGAGGAGAAAAATGTAGCCAAAACCAAAACTATCAGTTCTATGGGTTTTAATTGTGTTCGCTGTTTTTTTTGAGCAGAATTTCAAGTTATAAACTTTTTCCCTTCGCAGCTATTGCATTTTTCAGATACGTATTCGAATTTGCAGCCACCGAAATTAAGATTAATCCCAGTTTTAGATGACATCCTTATATATTCTCTTAGTGAAATCACAAACCACAATTTCTCGAGCTAAAATGAACTTTCCACAACATATTGTAAATTTCCACCCCACAATAAGTTTTATTTAAGATTTCATGTTTCTTAACTAGTTTATAAAAACCGGCTTCTGTTGTTTCAATAACAAATGCTATAACACACCTTTGATTGGTATGAAGCATTTTAACATCTGAGGTTAATCTCTCACTACTTCACCCGTCTTAGAGAAGAATATTTTAAATCAAAGACAAAACAGATTTAAAGCTTGTTTGCCAAAATCTTCCTAATTTTCTACATGCCGGGTCTTCTTTTCTCAAATCGATATTTTCTCAGAAATCCTCATAACCTTCATTCATACATTTTTATGACCAGAGACTGCACTATAGAATCACTCTGGCAATTTTTTTTTTGTTTTTATAGTAATCAGAATATGGTTTAGATATCTAGATCAAGTGTGGATTACAGCTAAGAAATTAAGGCAATCCTTCTTGTTCTTTCAAAAGATTTCATGCTGGTTTGTTCATTTTAGGGTGGGATTTTTTTACAGATTATAAATCGTTTAATATTTCAATTTACTTCTAATTCTTTTTCATATATCATATTGAGCCTAATATCTATGAGTAGAAAACTTTTTAGACTTACATTCGACTTAGATTCAAATATAGTTTCGTATTAAGTACAGTACATGCCACTATAGAAAGTACTGTTTTTTTCGTAACTAAACATAAATAAAATTTCTGACCAATTCAACTTTTATTGACTTCTAGCAACGTTAAAAGCATACCCTCAACATCTTGATTCGAAATTTATTCAAAGCCCTGATTTTATAAGTTTCTGGGCTTCTCATGTACAAAAATTAACTAATCCACATGTTACATAGACATTTAATGGGATTGCTACCAACTGCCTTTTATTATTCTCTCCATCATGATAAGCGAACCAAGAACGATCGAAATAAATAAAATAACATAAAATATTTCGTCTTCGCTTTTGATTTAATAAGCTTAGCCCATGATATATCTACCTAAAGAGTCTTGGTACACAACTAATAATTAAAATAAATCATTAGCTTTTAATTTCATTATTTTAAATCGAATGCGCTCATTAAATTCATGTTTTTACTTAGTATCGATTTTTAAAACCAATCATTTTTTGGATTATTGTGTTTTTTTTTGAACCACACACATAAATTTAAGTAACTTTTTATCGTTTCTCTTGAATGCTTTTATAGATTTAATTTATTTTCTATTCCTTTAGATCAGCCATCTTGCCCAATCGCAACATGTGCATCATCTTAAAATTTAAAATATCTCTTTCCGAAGTATAAAAAACACTCTCTCTTCTTTACATCTTCGGTTAAAAGAATATTAAATTTTTTATTCTCTTATTTACTCGTTTGTTTAAAAGAATATAAATAATTCTTCCTCTTCTTTATGTCTTTGGTTAAAAGAATATAGAATTATTTTTTCTCTCCAATAATTACCAAATAAAACTTGCGTATGCGTTTAAATCCTCAGATTTTCATTCCAATAATTTGCTTTCAGATACTTTATATTTCTTTATAAACACCAAGTATTATTGTTTTGTAAGAATTTGTACATATAAACGTTTATTGTATAATTAAGATTCACTAAGCCGTTCGTCGAAACGATGCTTCGTATCAACAAAATCAATTAACATCGGTCCAGTATTTTATTTTTCATAAAAATAACAGACACTTAATAAACAAAAAAACCCAAAACAATCGTGATCTGATTACAGTGCAAAACAGTAAAATAGATAAGTCGAAGAATGACATACGAGTAACCCGCAACAATTACACCAGGCATATATAAAACCTAAATCAATCGTGATCTGATTACAGTGCAAAACAGTAAAATAGATAAGCCGAATAATGACATACGAGTAACCCGCAACAATTACACCAGACATATATCACCATAAATACATTAAAACGACTACAATTTACACTGCTATTAAAGATACCCTAATAGTCTAATAAATAAATCTTTTTTTACAGTAAAATTTCTCTCAAATTTTCCTATTATTTAAATTACCAGTAACAAATATTTCTTTCAAATGTATTTTCAAAAAACAAGAAATATATATTTTTCAAAAGAAAAACGACAAAAAAAAAACGAATAAAAAAAAATAAACTTAAATCTCCCAAACAACTAATAAATCATTTTTAGGATTTAAAAAAATATTTTTTTATGGTTTTAGAATCAGCAATACTTAAGAAATAAACTCAACAACTATTACTAAATACCATAAAAAAATACTTTAACCACCACAAATACCCATAAGAAACCATAAAAAAATACTTTAACCACCACAAATACCCATAAGAAACCATAAAAAAATACTTTAACCACCACAAATAACCATAAGAAACCATAAAAACGTGTCAATTAACAACTTAAATATTTCCTTTAATTTCATACTTTTGATTTAGAAATACTTTATAATAAAAATAAATACCAATCAAATGTAAAGCAGGGTAAGAAATATTAAATATGAAAAGTATGAAGTATGAAATATCATAAAACTAGGAAAAATCATAAAAAATATGAAATATAAAAAACTAGGAAATATAATGAAATAATCAAATATCATAAGAATATATATAAATAAAGAAATATAGAAACATAGGAAACATAGGAAATATAATGAAATAATCAAATATCATAAGAATATAAAGAAATATAAAAAACTAGGAAACATAGGAAATATAAAGAAATAATCAAATATCGTAAGAATATATAGACACATAGGAAACATAAAGAAATATAAATTATTAAACGTGTTTTAATCCAATAACAATATCAGAAAATTCACTAATATTTCTAGCTTTATCTTGCAAAATACTTAAAATCATACACAATCCACCAAAAGAAGCATTTATAACTACAAAAGAGTCTCTTTCATCAACTTGATAAACCTTACCTTGCATTACATAAACATAATCAGTTGGTATTAAAGAATCATCATTTATTCCTTCATAAAGTGTTACTTCTAATAAATCATCTATATTTACTTTAAAAAGATGACTGTTATAATCTAAAGTAAGTGATGTATCTTTAGAAACTAATGTTATTCTTGAAACATTGTCAAATTTTTTACCTTCTTTGTCTTTCTCCTTTACAATAAATTTATCGGTTAAAACTTCCATGTTAATAAAGGGTCATTCTTATAAATTTATTTTAGATTTTTTTTAAAGGGAATTAACACATCGTTTTATAGTAAAGAAATAAATTTTAAAAAGGGATTAGTAACACCCTTTAGATGACTTAAATGTTTAATAGTAAATAACACCTGTTAATAATATGATATATAGTAAGGAATATAACATCCTTTAGACAACTACAATGTTTAATAGTAAATAACACATGTTAATAATATGATATATAGTAAGGAATATAACACCCTTTAGATGACTTAAATGTTTAATAGTGGAATAACACCTGTTAATAATATGATATATAGTAAGGAATATAACACCCTTTAGACAACAGTAAATATTTGATAGTAAATAACACCTATTAAAATCAAAATTTTAAAAGTGGATTTGTAAGACCCTTTAGACGACATAAACTTTTATTAGTAGTTAACACCTGTTAAGAAGATTATATAAGTAATAAAGAAATTACACACCCTTTGGACAATAGAAATAAATATAATAAATTAACACCTTTTAAATACAAGTAATAAAGAAATTAACACCTCCTTTAAATATTGAAATCCATTTACTAACAAAATATTTTAAAAAATCCTTAAAAAAAAGCTATTCTCCACTTTTATGCGCATAAACACAAAAACTATAAATAGGAAACCAAGCATAAAAAACAGTGTACTCCTTCCTCCTGCTCCTGCTCCTTTCCTTCTCTTCCCACACACAACCTCTTCCTTCACCTCCTCCCTCTTCTACTCTTCCCACACACAACCTTCTCCTTCCCACCCCCTCCCTCCCCCCTACACCCTCCCCCTACACTTCTCACACATCCTCCTCCAATCTCAGCCTTGGCCCAATATTCATAGCCATCAATTCCTGACACAACAGTTTAAAAGCATAAGGCACTGTAACCAAAGACCCTTTAGTAGTATTCTTACACCCCTTACACTCAAAATACCCTTTACCATCATAAATACCAAACAACCCACACAAATCACAAACACTAACAGTATAACTATCACTAACATCCAAAAGTCTCTCCTTAAGAAAAGCACTCATCCCATGTGAAATAATACAATCTCTCTCCATTTCTCCAAACCTCAACCCTCCATCTCTACTCCTCCCTTCTACTGGTTGCCTAGTCAATATTTGTAAAGGTCCTCTTGCCCTTGCATGTATCTTATCCTCTACCATATGTTTAAGCCTTTGATAATATGTAGGTCCCATAAATATTTGCATCTTCATTTTTCTACCTGTTAATCCACTATACATAATCTCATATCCTCTCTTATTATATCCACTACCTACTAACATGTCACTTATATCATTAACACTTAAATTAGTAAAAGGAGTAGCATCCCCTTCTCTACCCTTTAATGCACTAACCTTTCCTAATAAACATTCTATTAAATGTCCAATAGTCATTCTAGCTGGTATAGCATGTGGATTAATAATTATGTCTGGAATAACACCTTCTTTACTAAAAGGCATATCCTCTTGTCTTAAAGTAATTCCAATCGTACCCTTTTGTCCGTGTCGAGATGCAAATTTGTCTCCAATCTGTGGAACCCTACAACTTCTAACTTTTACCTTCGTAAATTTATACCCCTCCCTATTAGTAACCAACACAGTATCTACAACACCACTCTCTGTACTTCTCATAGGTGTACTAGAATCCTTTTTAAGATACACAGGTTTATTCTTAGTACTTCTCTCAGGATCTAAAATAGGTACTACCTTACCTATTAACACATCATCTCCCATAACTCTAAGTCCTGGTACTATCAACCCATCAACATCTAATTTGTCATAATTTAAATTTTTCATTCTTATCACTTCACTACGTATAGGTTTAACAAAATCTTCAGATAATCCTGGTCTTGTCATATTCTCTTGATCAGAATACGTTCGATAAAAAAAAGATCTGAATAATCCTCTATCAATAGCAGATTGATTCATTATTATACTATCTTCTTGGTTATACCCACTATAACAAGCAATAGCTACAATAGCATTTTGTCCAGATGGAAGTTCTTTAAATCTTAAAAATTCCATACATTTAGTTACTACTAATGGTTTCTGTGGATAAAATAGTATATTTGATAAAGTATCCATTCTTAATAAAAAATTGGTTGCAAATATTCCCATCGCTTGTTTACCCATAGCAGATTGATATGTATTACGTGGACTTTGGTTATGATCAGGAAAAGGAATAGCAGAAGCACAAATCCCTAAAATCATACTTGGATGTATTTCACAGTGAGTATAATTAACATTAGAAGGAAGAGGAAAGTATCTTTTGAGTGTAGGGTTAGTGTTAGTGTTAGTATTAGTACTAGTGTTAGTGTTAGTATTAGTATTAGTATTAGTATTAGTATTAGTGTTATTAATTATACTACTACTTATACTACTACCTATACTACTGCTCACACCCCCACCTACACTACTGCTCACACCCCCACCTACACTACTACTTATACTACTACCTATACTACTACCCACACTACTCACACCCCCACCTACAACACTACCTACAACACTACCCACACTACTCACACCCCCACCTACAACACTACCTACAACACTACCACTACCACCACCTAACCCTAATACATCAGTATCACTCTCCATAAATACTGACCCCTTTATTTCACTACCCTGTAGTCTACCTACATCCATACAAATTATAGATGTCTCCTCTTCTTCTACATCAAGATACTCTACAATTCCTTTTCTTATAAGTTCTTCCCACTTAACACCTCTCAACTCTTCACTAATTAATTTATTATTTCTTACAACAAATAAAGGTCTACATGGTCTACCACCATCACATAAAATACGAATCTCTTTCTCACGTATGTCTCTAACAATACTAACCTCTTTATTTATTTCTCCACTTTTTCTCATTTCTTTTAATACTTTTAAAATACTTTCTGCTTCTTTAACGAATCCAATCCAATTTCCATTTAAAAATACTTTTATAGAATTTAAAAAGTCTATACTGCTTACCTCTTCTAAACTTATTAATCCATTCTCTTCAAATATTTCTAATATTTGAAATGTACTACTTCCTACACTTATATAAGTCATAAGACTTAAATTCTTAACAATACCACATGCTTGTCCTTCTGGTGTCTCAGATGGACATACCATACCCCAATGGGTGTTATGTAACTGACGTGGTTTAGCTAATTTACCTTCTTTACCTATCGGTGTATTCACACGTCTTAAATGACTTAAAGTACTTACAAAATTATACCTATTTAACACCTGTGCTACTCCTGCCTTACTTTGCATTGCTTTAACTTGTTCTCCCCAATTTCCTGTTGCTAAGGAATATCTGAAACCAGAAGTAAGAATACTAGTCTTAAGACCAAGAGCTATATTAAATTCTCTTCCTTGTTCTACACACTTCTGCATGTGTTTTACTGTTTCATTACATAACTTACGAAACAAAGTTCTAAATAGAGAAGCAAGTAAAGGTCCTGACATGTCCATTCTCTTTCTACCGTAATGGTCTCTATCATCTACTTCTCTTCTTCCTAAATCTACAAGTAACAGTCTATGTATCATATATCCAAGAAAAAATGCTTTTTTAGTCTCACAAAACTCTTTTTGACTGATGTGTGGAAAAAATTCCTTTTGTAAAATATCTTTTGCAAATTTTATTCTTTTTTCCTGTGTAGAACCAACAGCTGCTCCTCTCTTTCCAATATAATCCAATGCTATATTCTGGTCTTGTATAACAAATGCTTCTTCTATACTTCCTTTAAGTAAATCTAACATTTCTTTATCCTGTGGATCATAAACTATATGTTGTAAAATTTCTTTATCAGATACAAATCCTAAAGCTCTATAAAGAATAATTACTGGTATTTCTTGTTTTATGTATGGAAGAACAGCTCGTATTAATTTAGTATTACGAAGTAATTTAAGAGTAAAAGGTGAAGGGATACGAGAACCTGTATGTGGTGCACTTCTTATTTCTCCATATAAATGGTATGGAGATGGTTGTGATTTAGGAAATATATAAACCATATTTGTTGCCATTCTTTCTTGAGCAATCAGTACTTTTTCAGATCCATTAATAATAAAATATCCACCTTGATCATAATTACACTCCCCAAGGGCATTAGTGTCTTTCTCTTGTAAATCAGACATAACACAAAAAGAAGATCTAAGCATGATAGGCATAGACCCTATAGGTACTCTTATATACGTATGCTCATCAACATTATTATTTTCATTTTCTGTTATCTTAGTAACATCAATATATAACGGTGAAGAATATGTTAAATCTCTAAGACGAGCCTCATTAGGAAAAATTGTTGATGTTTGACCGTCAGGTTCTGTTATTATAGGTGGTTTTGATAAATATATTTGACCAAATTTTATTGTAATTTTACGGGTACTTTCATCGGCGGTGGGAGTTGATTGTATTATTATTGTTGCGTTTTCGTCTACTACCTCTTGCATGGTTGATTTTACGAATGAATCGAATGAATCGAGTTGTTGGCTTACTAGTACTTTGTCTTGGAAGAATGAAGATATTACTGACCAGATGTCTTTGTTTTGAAGTGTCATATTTATATGGGGGGTGTTGAATTTGGTAAATAAGTGGGTGGTTAGAGGGGGGTATTTATATTTGGATTTGGAAAGTTCAAAATAATAAGAGAAAATATAATAAGAAAATATATAATAAGAGAATATATAATGAGAGGGTATAATGAGAGGGTAGAAGGGGTGGTAATATAAATGAGATAATATAAGTGAGAGAATATAAGTGAGATAATATAAGTGAGAGAATATAAGTGAGAGAATATAAGTGAGAGAATATAAAGAGAAATAGAATGAAATATTAAGAGAAATAGAATGAGAAATAAAGAAATAAAGAAATAATGAAACATAAGAAACATAAGTACGAAATATTAGAAATAATACTTAAATTTTATATTTTAAAAAATTAATTGTTTAATGTATGATATTAACACAGTTCTAGGTTTAACATAAATAACTACTTTCTATTCTATAGATACTTCTATAAGATACTTCTATAGGATATTCTTAAATCTCTAAGTCTTTTATATAAAGGGTTATATATTTAATTTATAAGTTAATTTATGAGTTGGTAAATATATATTACTAAGCATGTTATTTTAAAAAGAAATACTTCTTTAATTCATTTAATAATTCTGAATATAAACTATATATTTAATGTCTTATATAAACTATATATTTACTATAAACTATACTTTTAATTCATTTAATATCTTTAATATATTTAATATCCTTAAAATTTTTATTTAAAAATATCACATCTTTTTAAAAAGGTGGCAAGTTTTATAGTTGTTTTTATAACATTAACGCAGTTCTAGGTTTAACATAAATAACTATTGTTTAACACTTCATCAGTACTTCTTTGATACCTATGTATCTTAAATTTTCATCTACCAGGTGTGTAGAACCTAATTAATAGGCGAGGCAGTTGCCCGGAGCTCGTTAATGTCCGTTGCATGGAGTGTGATCGAAGCTCCGGGCTCCCCCAAGACTATGCAGCATTCCCACTTACACTACACTTTCTGAACCCCATAAACTTCTAGCTAAGATATATTTCAGAGACTTACATGGTGTCCACCTAGACAGTGCAATGTCATACCAACAGTTATAACCTGCTACTTAGCGTTCCTGGCTTTAAATGGTTTATATTTTTATATCTCCCAGGCGCTAAGTCTTCTAACCCGAGTGAGCAAGACTAGGTTTCCATGCTTTTAAATGGCAATTACCTACATGTTAAGCTGCGGTCTGCAATCTGGTTACATAAAAAACAACAAATAAATTTGTAGAAAAAGTTTCTCCATTTCTTAGACCTCTTCTCCTCCTAATAACTCCCAAGGAACAACCGAAGATGTAGTGTGGTTGTATTCCCACCAAAAATCCAAACAATGATCTTCACACCAGTTTCACACACTCATTGCCAAGCAGAAAGTTTTTTAAGTGGTTATCCTCCCTCAAATTTTAATATCCTTAATATATTTAATTCCTTTAATTATTTTGAATTTAAATCGTATTTAATATCAGAAGTATTCCTATTTATTCTAAACAATATAAATCGTAATAAATTATTATTTATGAGATATTTTGTTGACTTACATGTGGTTTGATTGGATAATACAATGTTATACTGATTAGAAAGAGCTTATACTAATAATTATTAATTGTTTAAAAGAGTGTTTTTTATATTTTTTTTATACTAATTACTATTATAATAAGAATAAGTAAACAATATTTTAAATTTTTTACATGTCAATTGAATTACAAAATAATATTTTATTACTGTTTAATTAGAAAATAATATTTTATTACAATTTACTTAGAAAATAATTTTATTCTATAAGATTCTGAGTTTAAATGTTTTACCATTTTTATATGTTTTTTTCTACCTCTTTAACCACTTCTGTCTCTTCTTCCAAATCTGACTCTTCATTTATGTTATTGGTCGGTTCCTCTAATTGGTTCCTCCTTGTGAAATAAGAAGTATATTATTTTTTGGTTTATAATTTTTTGCACCATCATCCTCTCTCTTCTCTTCTTTTAAAGGGGGTATTGGTTCCTCATGCATCTCTGATCTCATAATAACATTTGATGAAGCTCTCTCCCAGCTCTCTTCGGCATTGAGTCCTGACTCAAGTCCTCTTCGTCGATCAAAGTAAATTGTTTCGACTGTCTTCTAAAATACTATAGACTAAATGTATGCCTCTACATTCATGGGTATTTCTAGTCGTTTAAGATGAGATTTATGGTATTTTGTCACAATACCGTCCCAGGTCATCACATAAGGGATTATCTCAACACTACACTTATAAATAAGACCCAACTCATTGGCTAGCAGGTCATACTTCCTAAGTTTTTCAGTTTCAACTATTTGAAGTGAATCTTGGGAAGTGATTCCTACTTCAATGAGTGTTATCTTATTCTTCTTCTTATCTAAAATAAATATGTCCGGTCTGTTATTCCGAATTTTAACATCAGTTTTAATTCTGGTGTCCACTCTTATCTCTGCATACTCATTATCAAGAATTTCTTGAACTGAGTGACTCCTAATTCGTTTTGAAGACTTAAACTTATATCTATTTAAGAGAAGTAAGTGTAGGCATCTAACCACTTCATTATGCCGTCTGGTGTAGTCACGGCCTAGCATTTTTTCACATCGAGTTGCTAGATGATCTACAGTCTTACCAGACTTCCCGCAATGTTGATACACACAATCTGCTCCCCAGAATACATTTCTATCCTGGATATAGCAGAACACAGCTTCATTTCGTGGCCTAATATTTCCTCTCTTTAGCCATCTTGAAGAGTCACTAACACTCACAAGCTCATTTTTTCTTGCATTATATAACTTTGAATGGAGTTTTCGTTTTTCTATTTCGTTATATAGTTTTGCAAGTTGAGCTTCTTCTAAACTTTTCTTAGTGATTTCTTCTACCAACCTGTACTTTACTTTTAAGAAGCCTTTTATTAGTGCAAGATGGGTTTTATTATTATTCTCCACCTTGAGGATTGCTGCTCGTCTAGTTGATATTTCTTTACTTTTTTCGAGACAATCCAAGAGTTGCAGAAGCATATGTTCGCTTCGCAACTCAACACTATGTAGGCCTCTTCCAAGTTCTGTTCTAGGAAGGTATAAACGCTCTTTACATCCTGGGCGGCGATGTATCTTATTCTTCACCAACACCGCACGCACTGCATCATCTAACTTAGAGAAGTCAGCCAGTTCAAGTCGAAGTACTCCTATGTGATAGTTGATTAAAGATATCGCATGTTGATTGATTGCAGAAAATAAATTTTTTGCGTTTAATCTAGTGTGACAAAGTCTTTCAAATCTTGCTATCAGTTTGCTCTGTACTTCTTCAAATGAGCTACGTGTTGGAATTCCTCTGCTATCTTCTATTATTCCTAAATATTCATAAACACTAACACCTTCTAAAAGAGTAGCAGTATCTTCACAACACTTATCATTTGTGGCTGACTTCTCTTTGTTAGTCTCTAACCCAATCACCTTTAAAAATACCTTTGTCTCGACTTCTATTTTCAATAATTATATCCGAATAAAATATTCCTAAGCTTTCTAGCCCTTTTATTTTTAAAATATCTCTTAGAAAATCAGATTTCATCACTGACAAATAAATTTCAATGGATTTTATATTTTCTTCTAAAATAGTATTTTCAGTTGTGAAAAATTGTTTATCATTTAATTCTTTTAAAGTAATTGAAATATTATTGAAACACCCTTTATACACATTAAAACACTTGAATGGCAAATCATGATTTTTGAATTGAAAACATTCAGTGATTTTAACTTTGTCTCTAAATTCTACTTCCTTAAGTAACTTTAAATAGAAATCTTTAGTTTCTTTTGGTATTTTTTGCATTTTTTTTGATGGATTCTTCGATGGAATGTTGTTGGTATGTGTCCTTCTGAGTTTTTATCAATACTCTGCTAGGTTAAGATTTTCAAATTCTTTTATTTCATGAACCGCATTTCTTTTTTCATGATTACTATTTTCCTAAAATATAAATTCGTTAATTTCGGCTAAATACTTGTCGAAAATCTGACTTGTGACAACTTTAGATTTTATAAAAACATTTTTTTTTTAATTTTACAAAATTTAAATTTGCATTTAAAGAACAAAATGCATTATCAGATATGTAACACATATGAAATAAAACTTCATCAATCATCTTTTTTAGACTTTCTAAGATAAAACAAAAACTCTTCGAATGTGTTTCCTGTAATTTGTGTATTTGCAAATACTTTATATCTAATGGGTTTTGAAACACTACAAATAAACCTTTGCTTTTATGATTCAGAACCAATTACTATAAAAAAATGAATCAAATTTGTCATTAATTAGTAAAGTATGCTTTCTATCTTTTGTAAACAATCCTTTATATTCATCGTATATATAAGATTCATTTTCTTTTGAAGAAAACGAAAATCTTGAATTCTTTTTAATATTCAGTAGTTTTAAAAATTCTTGTGATATTTTTTTGTATAAATCATGTGAAAAATAGTCTTGCTTTGCAAAATAAAACGATACCTTTTCAAATCTAAATTATTCATTTTATTAGATTCCATTAAAGAATACCAAATATTTCTTATCGAATTCCTCAATTTATTATCATAGTCAACTCTTAAATATTCTAAAAAGTACGATATTGTGTAAAACGTCTCAATTGTCATTTTATGTACCGGTAAATAATATGAAATTATAAACTCATAGAATATTAAAAAATCAGACTTCTTTATATGATAACAGAGATATATTTCTATATTATTGTTCATTTTGTTAAAATTTCAAATAAATCAAACTTGAGATCCATTCTTTCAATAAATTCTATATAATACTGTTCATATTGCCTATTTTCATCTTTGTCAAATCTTTTTTCTAAACAACTTTGTTCGTAATTTTCATTGATCTCATCTTGTTTGATTTGACATAGACATTCGGGCTTGAGTTATTATTAATGGAATCCATGCTAGACTCTTCATTTTCATTCACAACATAAAATATAATATCTCTTTCAATCGAATAATAGATAAACACAAAAATAAGTGGTTTGTATAATGACGTTATGAGATGGAAGTACAGATTAAATTTCATAAATTTTAGAAAAAAAATCTGTATTTTATAATTTTAAAGTCAAGTTACTTTTTTTTTTAGTTAAAAAAATTCTAATAGTCTTTCAAAATGAATGAATCCATTAATCATAATTTATAAAAATTCTATAAAATATTGTAGAATAAAAAAAACTTGAAAAGCTAGTATAAACAACTGTTATAATTTCCAAATATCAAATTAAATTAAATACGACTACATTTTTTGAAAATATAAAAATATTTCTTTTTATGTCCGATTATTCTTTGTAATTTAAAGAAAAAATTGACAGTACTTTACATTTTAGTTCAGTTTTATATTACATATTACTTAAACTTTAGATTCTTTTACCTCCTAGAATTTCTCTCAATAAAAAATACAAAATTAGATTATTCTTAGAATCAGAATGATATTTCATTGATTGACGGTTATTTTTTTTGCTTGTGTACTTTATTACAAATAATATTTCTGTAAAAAGTAAATTAAACAGTTATTGAAATGTAAGAATATACACCGTAGAGCCTAGGTGTAATTATGGAAAAGTTTAGAACAATATCAATAAAAAATAAATTTAAAATGACATTCAGGCGACCAAATATGCTATCACAGTCATATACTTAATAAAAGAAATCTTATGAAAACATTAGTAATTTGATTCACGGTCTAAAGTGCACACTCATGTCCATAATGTACCCCGTTATTTCCTATATATTTTTAATTATGATAACACCCTTTATTTTATTAAAACTTATGTTTTTTGTATTATATTTCCTATCCTATAATTTACCGGGTTTTTTTCGTATTTATCCCACCATATATTGCACCTAAGTAATTTCCCATATTTTTAAAGTCGGTTTATAGGCCTTGAATCTAAACCATTATCATGCAATATATATATAAACTTAGGATTAAACTGTGAAAAGACTTTCTTTTGCACTCATAAGAAAAAAATGCGAAAAACAATCTTTGACTTCATTATCCGAGCTATAGCTTCGTAAATTTTCTATAAAACTTTCTTTTCTACCTGGTTTGTTTCTCGTATATTTTTTTTGTTTTCCATTTCCAAATTATTACCCGCTTTTGAGTGTTTCCCAATAAAAATTAAGGTTTTTTTGACCTTCGTAGTTTTCTTTTTCTTTTATTGTTACTTTAAATTTCAGAGCTTCGGCTGGTATTTTATGGTTAATCTGTTCTATTCCTCCTACCTTTATTCACTATCTTCTTGTTGACGAAGAAATTTATTCTTATGAAGTATTTGCTTTATCTGAAAAAACTGTTCCTTATAACGATATGCTGTATTTGTTAATTTATTAATGTACAAATTCTGACTCATTTCTATTAAAATTCTTTTAATTTAATCAAGTATAAAGTTACACGAAGCTATTCAGGCAAAAATTGTTTTATGCAATTATTATTGAGAATGTAAATAAATTACCAGAAGAATGAAAAAATCATCAAGTTTTCATACAATTTTAAGTAACTGTAAATTCGTTTATAAAATATCTCAAGAAAGTAATTTAATTTTTTTAAAAAATGAAAACTTTATGCAAATTAAAAAAACAAATTTATTATATTAGACTTGATTTGTGGAGGGGGGATAACCACTTAAAAAACTTTTGCTTAGCAATGAGTGTGTGTAACTTGTGAGAATCATTGTTTGGTGGGAAAAAATCACACTACATCTTCGGTTGTTCCATCAGAGTTTGTACATGAAGAGAGTTCTAAGAAATAAGGAAACCTTTTCTGCAAATATATTTGTAGTTTTTTATGTAACTGGATTGCATACCGCGGCTGAATATTTAGGTAATTGCCATGTAAAATCATAGAAACCTAGTCTTGCTCACTCGGATTAGAAGACTTAGCGCCTGGGAGAAATAAAAATAAAAACATTAAAAGCCATGAGAGCTAAGTAGCAGGTTATACCTGTTGGTATGACATTCACTGTCAAGGTGGGTTTTATGTAAGTCTATGAAGTGTATCTTAGCTAGAAGTTTATTGGGTTGAAGAAGTGTAGAGTAAGTGGGAATGCTGCATAGTCTTGGGAGAGCCCAGGGGGGATTTGGCCTTCGATCACACTCCATGCAACGGACATTAACGAACTCCGGGCAACTGCCTCGCCTATTAATTTGCTTCTACATACCTGGTAGATGAAAGGCTTTGGGATGTAGGTATCGCAGGGGTTACCGATGGAGTGTTAATATAGCAGTTATTTATATTAAACCTAGAACTGTGTAAATATCATGAAAACAAATATAACACTTGCCACTATTTTAAAAAAGATGTGATACTTTTAAATAAATTTTCAAGTAATTTATCTCTTTATTAAAATAGATATTTAAATACAGAAAATAAAAGGATTGGTTTTTATTTTTAATTGAAATCTAAATAATGATTTTTATTAATAAGATCGTTTTTGATGTGAGTATTCTTGTTTTATTCTTATAATTTTAAATTACATTTTTTTTCTTTTATTTTGTATTTCGATAAAAATATTTGTGATTTTAAAATTTTATTTTAAAATTTTATTTTAAAATGAATTTTAAAATGAATTTTGATATTTCTTTTAACTATTCTTAAGTATAAAATTGTATGAAGGAATTCCTTACACCAGTATGTCTCTTTAAAATATATTATTTTAAAAATTGTAATTTTAATATTTGATTTTAATAGTTTTAAATATAAGATTCATTAAAATTATTTCTTATGTCTCTTAAAAATATATAATTTAAAAAATCGTAATTCTAATATTCTTAAATATAGATTCATTACAAAATATTTCTTATGTCTCTTAAAATCGTAATTTCATTGTACCAACAAAATTAAAAAAATAGTAATTTTTAAAACAAGTAAATTCAAAAAAAAAGAATAATAGTTTTTAATTTATTTATGGGTTAACCGTATGTCAGAGACATTACCATATTATTGTCACGAATGTGGTACAACAGTACAAATAGATGATAACTTTGAATGTATAGAATGTGGAGGCAGATTTGTAGAAATATACGATGAAAACGAACATACCGACTATAACATGTACATAGATTCATTTGAAAGTATACGTCAACTAACTGATGAACTTCATGAGGTGCCACAACCAGGTTCAAATTTTTTTGCTGCATTTGAGGAACGACTGAGGTCTCTTTTAAATAATAGACGTGGTAGTTCTAGTAGTATAGCGTCTGATAGAAGAAACTATGCTATTGGACCCGAATTGGATAATATAATTGCTTTTCTGTTGGAAACAGAGGGTAGAAATACTTCTTTACAACCAGCTAATGAAGATTTTATTAAGAAAATTCAAATTTTACAGTCTAAAAGTAATGGTGAGTGTTCTATATGTCTTAATCGGTATAATGAAAAAGATTGGGGTGTTTATTTTAAATGTGGACATTTTTTCCATCAGGAATGTGCATTTGGATGGATGAAAGTGCATAATACTTGTCCTAATTGTAGAACTAAAGTAGATAATTAAATTTTTAAGAAATATATATAAATTGAAATAGTTTTCTAAGTTTTTCATTTACTGTTCCTTTGTAGAACTAAAGTAGATAATTAAATTTTTAAGAAATATTTTGTAAAGTTACTTCTCTTTTCTAATTATAGAAGTAAAGTAAATAATTATATTATAAAAAAATATTTTGTAAGTGTACTGTTTAATTGTCCTTATTGTAGAAGTAAAGTAAATAATTAAATTATAAAGAAATATTTATAAATTGAAATCTTTTTTTTAATGAATAGTTAGTTACTCAATGGCATTACAACTGATTAAGTTTTTAGTCTCATATATTGTAAACTTTTTTGGAAATGTAAATTATATTAAAAGATAATTTTTTAAATATATTCGAATCTAAAATTGTAAAATAAAAAACTTTAAAATTGAAAAGAAATGTCTTTTTAAATCAGAATTTTATGTATAAACTTGTTTTTTACTCATAAAATATTGAATACAAAAATATTTACCGCTATCTATTATATGCTTGGACTGTTCTTATAATATAAACTTTCCTTTTAAAAATATTATTATTTCTACATCAAGAAACTTACGAATCTTCATAAGTATCTTTATTGTATTATGAAAGTCTTTTGTTTAAAAGGAACGCCTCGGGCCGACTGGTTTACTGTAAGTCATCTTATCTGATAGTAAAAGTACACCACTGAGTGGTTCTGACTGTAGATAATAACCTGAATGTCAAGCCTGTACTAGCTTACGACTAAGTGTGTAACGAAAGTCGTTCAACTTGAAGTGGAAAAGCGAGTGTTGCTTATGGAAACCAGTTGGGAGCAGTTAGAGGTGTGCAGGGAGCGAAAGAGCAAGCTCTACTGAATATTGCCCTAAATAAAGAGTACGGAAACAATCTTAAGGCAACATGAATTGACGTTAAAAAAGCTTATGATTCAATTGACCATTCTTATTTAACTAAATGCATTGAAAACCTTAATTTACCTGATTGGATCCTATAATTTATCAAGGTAATTATATCAATATGAAATTTATATATCAGTAGGGCCTGAAAAAATCATGAGCAAGAATATTGAGAGAGGGATTCTGCAAGGAGATAGTTTGTCACCATTTTTGTTTGTGTTGTATATGGATCTATTAAGCCGAAAGCTTAATGAAAAATACACAAAAGTGACAGTACAAACAGATGTAGAATCCCATTCTACTAATCCTCTCTTGTTTATTGATAATCTAAAGCTCCTTGCTAAAGACAGTTCGACATGAGTGCTATGACAGACGAGGAAAAGGAATTTTTAAAGGTGATTGGGTTAGAAATTAACATAGAGAAGTCGGCCACAAATGATACGTGTTGTGAAGATACTGCTACTCTTCTAGAAGGTGTTAGTGTTTATAAATATTTAAGGATAATAGAAGATAGCAGAGGAATCCCAACACGTAGCTCATTTAAAGAAGTACAGAGCAAACTTATATCAAGAGTTGAAAGACTTTGTCACACTAGATTAAATGCAAAAAATTTATTTTCTGCAATCAATCAACATGCGATATCGTTAATCAACTACCACATAGGAGTACTTCGACTTGAGCCGGCTGACTTCTCTAAGTTAGATGATGCAGTGCGTGCGGTGTTGGTGAAGAATAAAATACATCTCCGCCCAGGATGTAAAGAGCGTTTATACCTTCCTAGAACAGAACTTGGAATAGGCCTACATAGTGTTGAGTTGCGAAGCGAACATATGCTTCTGCAACTCTTGGATTGTCTCGAAAAAAGTAAAGAAATATCAACTAGACGAGCAGCAATCCTCAAGGTGGAGAATAATAATAAAACCCATCTTGCACTAATAAAAGGCTTCTTAAAAGTAAAGTACAGGTTGGTAGAAGAAGTCACTAAGAAAAGTTTAGAAGAAGCTCAACTTGCAAAACTATATAACGAAATAGAAAAACAAAAACTCCATTCAAAGTTATATAATGCAAGGAAAAATGAGCTTGTGAGTGTTAGTGACTCTTCTAGATGGTTAAAAAAAGGGAATATTAGGCCACGCAATGAAGCTGTGTGCTGCTATATCCAAGATAGAAATGTATTCTGGTGAGCAGATAGTTTGTAAACATTTTGGAAAGTCTCGTAATACTGTAGATCATCTAGCAACTCGATGTGAAAAAATGCTAGGTCATGACTACACCAGACGGCATAATGAAGTGGTTAGATGCCTACACTTACTTCTCTTAAATAGATATAAGTTTAAGTCTTCAAAACGAATTAGGAGTCACTCAGTTCAAGAAATTCTTGATAATGAGTATGCAGAGATAAGAGTGGACACCAGAATTAAAACTGATGTTAAAATTCGGAATAACAGACCCGACATATTTATTTTAGATAAGAAGAAGAATAAGATAACACTCATTGAAGTAGGAATCACTTCCCAAGATTCACTTCAAATAGTTGAAACTGAAAAACTTAGGAAGTATGACCTGCTAGCCAATGAGTTAGGTCTTATTTATAAGTGTAGTGTTGAGATAAACCCTTATGTGATGACCTGGGACGGTATTGTGACAAAATACTATAAATCTCCTCTTAAAAGACTAGAAATACCCATGAATGTAGAGGCATACATTCAGTCTATAGGACTTAAGAAAACAGTCGAAACAATTTCCTTTGATCGACGAAGAGGACTTGAGTCAGAACTAAATGCCGAAGAGAGCTGGGAGAGAGCGTCAATGGGTGTTATTATGAGATCAGAGATGCATGAGGAACCAACACCCTT
The DNA here is from genome assembly GCA_022605425.2 of Hamiltosporidium tvaerminnensis. Taxonomy (NCBI): domain Eukaryota; kingdom Fungi; phylum Microsporidia; family Dubosqiidae; genus Hamiltosporidium; species Hamiltosporidium tvaerminnensis. Next base: position 1,834,356 of record CM061246.1, read on the forward strand.
TTTCAAAGAAGAGAAGAGAGAGGAAGATAGTGCAAAAAATTTTAAACCCAAAAATAAAGCACCCTTTATTTCACAAGGAGGAACCACTTTAGAGGAACCGACTAATAACATAAATAAAGAGTCGGATTCGGAAGAAGAAACAAAATTGGTTAAAGAGGTAGAAGAAAACATATAAAAATGGTAAAAATATTTTAACCCGGAATTATATGAAGAAAATAAATAAAAACTGTTATATTTTTTCAGTAATTAATTTATTAATTACATGAAACCCATATACATTCAACATAAAAAATGTCTTACTGCAATTCCTTTTCCATTATATTTTATATTTTTACTACATGTGTGCTGATAGCTTCTCTTACAAGCGTATCATTTTATATTATAAACGAAGAGAACAATATTTCAAATCTAATAGAAAGCGCTCATACTATTGAAAATATGTTTATTAATGAAAATAAAGAATATTTCAATAAGAATAATAAAACTACATTGTTTCAAAACAACATATTATCTCATGAACGTAAGTTTGGAACAACAAAATATTATAATCCAGATATTATAGCACTGCCATACACGAAAAATATGCTACTCAATTCTACACTTTTAAAATCCTTATTTGATAGAGAAAAAACAACTTTTAGAGTGTTTATAAAAAATATTTCAAGCTCAAATTTTCTTATTTTCCTATAATTGGTAAAGAAATCGAATATTCTTACAAATCAAATAACGATTAAGGCTTTTCTGGAAATCTTAAGAATTATTACCATATTAGATATTAAAAAATCTAAGCAGAGAGATCTATTTATTAAAGAATTGTTAAGAAGTCTTGTATATGGACTGAATACATTGTCTTTTGGTTTTTAAAATGAAAGCTATTATAATTATCTTATCTATGATACAAAGCGATCATTATCGAGAGATTTATTGGTATTTTTCATGGAAGTAGTTTATTTTAAAGAAAACAGGACCAAACACTATCTTGTTTTAAAAGAAAACAAGATAACATGTTTCAAGATTGAGGGTTCTGTTTTTTATCAGGAAAAAATCAAAATGAATCAAAGAAATAAAAATTGTTCACGATTAAATGATTTTAACGCAAAAAAATTATCGAAGTTGATGACCTCATATCTTCTACGTAATATTTGGGTTTTTTTACTTAAAATTACACGAATAGATTTTATTTACTTTGCATTTGCATTAGAAGAAACACTTAAAAGTATTTTTGAAATTTTTTCTGGTGCAAAGCTTCCTTCGGAAAAATTTTATATCCATTCAATAAAAAATGCACAAAACTACTTTTAAAAATGAAAAATCATATATTTTTAAAACTTAAAAGTTTTGAAGTTTGAATTTGATTTCACCTTGGAGGAATTAAAAGAGATATTGGTGTCTTACAAAAACATGGTAAAAATTTCAATAAAAACACGTAAAATCGATTTCAATACTTTGCGATTTTTAATAGATTTCTGTTCTGAGAATTTGAATACATCATATAAAGTTGTTTCATCAAACTATATTTATGATAATAGTGATCCGGGTATATTGAAATGTATGCCAAATAACCTTTTGTTTTTTCCTATGTATTGCAAAATTGGTGGATATTTAACAGGCAATCCTCAAACCAAACTCCATTTATAAGTGCATATTATAGGTATTTCTACGGAGATTTTCTTGGATATTGTTACGATATATTCCGTTTTGAATGTATGAATACTAAAAAAATTAAGATTTATATGCTCGATTCATTATATCCACAAAAACTTGATAGCCAAGTTTATGTCGCTTTAAGATATTGTAAAACTCTAAAGCATATATATTTTGAAAATATAATAGTATCTAATGAGTTATTATATATATTTTATAAACAACTTCATTATTTTCCATCGAAATAAAGAATTTCGAGTGTTCCTACAACGAAAAATTGTTTGATAGAAATTATACTTTGAATTTCAATCTAAAGACTTTAATTCTTTCTAATTCTAAATTTTGTATCGAATCGAGACTTTTAAGTTATTTGTCAAAGTTTAAATTGTTTGTAATTTGAAAATGGAAAAGACACATTTTAATTATAAAAATTTAGCTTCGAGAAAGCCGTATTTAAACCTTCTTGCTTTTCTTAGTAAAAATAAGAAAGAAAAGATATTTTTAAAACATTTGGATTTAGAATCAACGTATATGAATGATCAATTGAAAAACTTTCTTTATTTTTATCTGACATTTATGATTTTTCAAGACTTAACTCGATATTTTTAACTTTCTATCGATTTACAGAAATCGATTATAGATTTTTCCCAGAAATGAACAAACTAAAAGTTGTTGATATAAATTTTTACGGCTTAACAGAAAGAATAGCTTTTAAAAAAGTTTTCGAGAATTCTAATTTATTCGATATAGTAATTTCTATAACGATACATCTTACTGAAATTACGCCTTAGTACATCCATCTTTTGGGATCTTACAAAAATTTATTAAGTTTATCTATTGCTTTAGATACAATTGATTATAAAATTGTTCAAAACATTCGTAGAAAAAACTTTAAGAATACAGAATTCGTCTTAATGAAACCAATTCGAAGTGAAAGATCAAATGAAGTTAATGATACCTAGATTCCGAATTTATTCATAATTTCCCTTAAATAAATAATTTCTTATGCTTTAAATATTTCTAGTATATTTTAAATTTAAACAAGACAAAAATCGGTACCTATTTTACGCTTAAATACCATATTTTTATTTCTGAAAATTTAACATCAATTGAAATCGAACAAATACTTATTAATCATAATGAACTTTGATTTTCATTATAGTTTAAAATATAAAGAAAAATTTAAACTGTTTAAATTTTGACAAAAACATTGTGTGAATGTTTCTTTTACAAAAAATAGAAATATAAAAAATATGGTTTTATATAACCGGTTTTATATTAGAAATTTCGATGCTTTTCTGACATTTTATGAGACAAAATATTGAAAAAATTCCATTGAAAGCTCATATTCTTAGTCTATCAGTTCTAATTTTAGAATAAAATTAATTTTATATCGATATTTGTCTTTAAATTTTTCTATCGAATATTTTAGGATATTTTGAAGGTGCTTTATTTACTGTTATGTTATAAATTAGAATAATTTAAGTACATGAAGATAAAACAATACTCAAAGCTATAAAATAATAATTTTTTTTGAAGATAATCTTTGGCCCTTAAAAAATAACCCAAATGTATAATTCGAAATAATAACACCTGACCAAAAATGCCAAAGATTTTTGTTTTTTTATTTATAATATGATCAAATCGAAAAACCTTTATCGAATAGCATAGTTAGCGCTTTTATTCGTTTAAAGCAGTGAAACTTTACTTAATTTAAATGGCTTGTATATAGGCTTATTAATTTGAATGGCACACAAAGGTTCTAAAGGCTTAATTTTTTTTGTAAATTGGCTAGCAAGAATTTTTATAGCTTTTCGTAGAATTGATTCCCGAGTTGTGACAGTAATACACAAGAGAAAATCGAAATTGAAAATTTCGCGATAGAATAGGAGAATTGCAGTTAAAGAAAATTTAAAATTTCGGATATCAAAACCTGCGAGTTAAAAATTCATTAAAAATTATATAGATGGAAAATTTGTTATTCGTAAACGACTACCTGATCACTTTTTCTTTTGAAATTCAGAAATTATGCAAAATAAAAAAATATGAAGATGTTAAAAAACGTTCTCCCAAAAAAGTAATTTATATTTCAAGAAATGCAATTTTATATTTTTTTATGCAGTAAATAGCTCTAACAAATTCTAACCGTTATGATTAAATAAAATTATTCATCTACAGAACTTCGATATTTAAAATGTTTAGATTGTTGTAAAAATAGTATATTTTTAACAAATAGTTAAGGTTATTTTAAAAAATATTTCTTATAGAAAACAAAAAAATTGAACTTACAAAAGTATAATCAAAAGGAATTGAACTCATCGATTTAATATTTAGTATTGTATCAACGAGCAAATAGAACGGCAAAAACTCGTTGTTTCATCGCGATAACAAGTGTCTGCACTGCTACAATAACACATCATTCTAAATTTCGAATGGATTTTACTTGGCTTCATTCATATATTTAGGGGTAAATAAGGCATTTTTTTCATATAATTCCAAAAATGTTCTTTGGATTATAATTTAGAGACCGGGAGGACCAAGGAAGTATTATGATTTCCTTTATTTCAAAATATCAACGGACACCTTTGATGTTTACTTGTGATGATTATCTTTCGTAAGAATACAATCGTACACTCATATTTCTAGCAGACGATTCTGAATGCTCGAAAGAATACTAAAATATTAAAACCGGTCTATAATGAGATCAATTAATACCAAATTCCCAACGCTGGCTTTTTACATGCATCTTAAAACCACAATATTTTTACCTTCAGAATTACTTCTGGTGTCATATATTTGGGAATTGAGTGTTCCCCTTACTCCTATAAAAAATAAACATTAGCAGATTAATTAAGGGATCTGGGCTTGCATTCATCACGAAATATTACACTTAAAACGTTCAGGCAAAGTAGGTAAATTCATACTGAAATTTCAAATCTAAAACTATATTTTTTTAGTGAAAAAAAGGTTATTGAGCAGCGGAACAGTCATATCCACTAACATTTCTTGGATGATCTATTGTAGTCTAGAGAGTACAATTAGCATTAGATAATAATGCATCTAGTTTTTTGGTAATTTCTGGTTGGCTAAATACAGAATTTTCTTTTCTAAAATTTAAAATTACATTGAATATTCTAATATATATATAGGGAGGCCGTCCAAATTTATGTTTTCAATTTGTATCCCATCATTTATATATTTCTCTAATGTTTCATGACTCGTAGACTTAGATAATTGTAACAGTTAGGAATATTTTCTCATTGAATATCTTTAAGTATAACATCACTTGAGCATATTTCTCTCTGGTTGATTTAATAAACTGATTTAGGGTATTTTTAAACTCAAAATACTTAATTTAATAATAATTGACGCAAATATTTATAGAAATTTTAAGAGTTAGGATTTTTTTTGAAATTTCAGAAAGATATATAATAAAATATATAATTCCTGATTATAATAGAATTCTTCAATTTATTTAATAAAATTCTGGGTTAAAATATTTTTAACATTTTTATATGTTTTTTTCTACCTCTTTAACCACTATTGTCTCTTCTTCCAAATCCGACTCTTCATTTATGTTATTGGTCGGTTCCTCCAAAGTGGTTCCTCCTTGTGAAATAAAGGGTGCTTTATTTTTGGGTTTAAAATTTTTTGCACTATCTTCCTCTCTCTTCTCTTCTTTTAAAAAGGGTGTTGGTTCCTCATGCATCTCTGATCTCATAATAACACCCATTGACGCTCTCTCCCAGCTCTCTTCGGCATTTAGTTCGGACTCAAGTCCTCTTCGTCGATCAAAGGAAATTGTTTCGACTGTTTTCTTAAGTCCTATAGACTGAATGTATGCCTCTACATTCATGGGTATTTCTAGTCTTTTAAGAGGAGATTTATAGTATTTTGTCACAATACCGTCCCAGGTCATCACATAAGGGTTTATCTCAACACTACACTTATAAATAAGACCTAACTCATTGGCTAGCAGGTCATACTTCCTAAGTTTTTCAGTTTCAACTATTTGAAGTGAATCTTGGGAAGTGATTCCTACTTCAATGAGTGTTATCTTATTCTTCTTCTTATCTAAAATAAATATGTCGGGTCTGTTATTCCGAATTTTAACATCAGTTTTAATTCTGGTGTCCACTCTTATCTCTGCATACTCATTATCAAGAATTTCTTGAACTGAGTGACTCCTTATTCGTTTTGAAGCCTTAAACTTATATCTATTCAGAAGAAGTAGGTGTAGGCATCTAACCACTTCATTATGCCGTCTAGTGTAATTATGGCCTAGCATTTTTTCACATCTAGTTGCTAGATGATCTACAGTCTTACGAGACTTCCCGCAATGTTGACACACACCATCTGCTCCCCAGAATACATTTCTATCCTGGATATAGCAGAACACAGATTCATTTTGTGGCCTAATATTTCCTCTCTTTAGCCATCTTGAAGAGTCACTAACACTCACAAGCTCATTTTTTCTTGCATTATATAACTTTGAATGGAGTTTTCGTTTTTCTATTTCGTTATATAGTTTTGCAAGTTGAGCTTCTTCTAAACTTTGCTTAGTGCCTTCTTCTACCAACATGTACTTTACTTTTAAGAAACATTTTATTAGTGCAAGATGGGTTTTATTATTATTCTCCACCCTGAGGATTGCTGCTCGTCTAGTTGATATTTCTTTACTTTTCAGACAATTCAAGAGTTGCAAAAGCATAAGTTCGCTTCGCAACACAGCACTATGTAGGCCTCTTCCAAGTTCTGTTCTAGGAAGGTGTAAACGCTCTTTACATCCTGGGCGGAGATGTATTTTATTCTTCACCAACACCGCACGCACTGCATCATCTAACTTAGAGAAGTCAGCCAGTTCAAGTCGAAGTACTCCTATGTGATAGTTGATTAAAGATATCGCATGTTGATTGATTGCAGAAAATAAATTTTTTGCATTTAATCTAGTGTGACAAAGTTTTTCAACTCTTGATATAAGTTTGCTCTGTACTTCTTCAAATGAGCTACGTGTTGGGATTCCTCTGCTATCTTCTATTATTCCTAAATATTTGTAAACACGTACACCTTCTAGAAGAGTAGCAGTATCTTCACAACACGTATCATTTGTGGCTGACTTCTCTTTGTTAATCTCTAAGCCAATCACCTCTAAAAATTCCTTTGCCTCGCCTGTCATAGCACTCAATGTGGAGCTGTCTTTTGCAAGGAGCTTAAGATCATCAATAAACAAGAGATGATTAGTAGAATGGGATTCTGCATAGTTTTGTACTGTCACTTTTGTGTATTTTTCATTAAGCTTTCGGCTTAATGGATCCATACACAACACAAATAACAAAGGTGACAAACTATCTTTCTGCAGAATCCCTCTCTGAATCTTCTTGCTCATGATTTTTTCAGGCTCTACTGATATTTCAATTTTCAATTTTGATATAATTACCTTAATAAATTTCAGGATCCAATCAGGTAAATTAAGGTTTTCAGTGCATTGAGCTAAATAAGCATGATCTATTGAATCATAAGCTTTTTTAACATCAATCCATGTTGCCTTAAGATTGTTTCCATACTCTTTATTTAGGGAAATATTTCGTAGAGCCTGCTTTTTCGCTCCCTGCACACCTCTTACCGCCCCTAATTGGTTCTCTGCAAGCAACCCTCGCTTTTCCACTTCAACTTGAACGACTTTCGTTACACACTTAGTCGTTAACTTGTAGAGGTTGGACATACAAGTGATAGGCCTGTAGTCAGAGCCTCTTCGTGGAATTCCTTTCGGTATCAAATACGTAAGCCCGCAGTAAAACCAATCAGCTTGAGTTGTTCCTTCTAAACATATAACTTTCACAATATCATAAATATATTTGTGAAGAGCTGTAAGTTTCTTAATGAAAAAATTGTAAATACCATCAATTCCAGCAGCTTTCCAATTGGGAAGCCAATTAATGATATTCACAAATTCATCAAGTGAAGGAAACGTGGTCGGATGATTATCTGATACAAATGGAATCAAATAATCATCGTACGTGACTATGTAATCATTTTTGTTTCACATTGTAGACCAAAAACTCACAATTTCATCACGGCTAACCACATGCTCGGATTCTACACGCTCAGATAACCCACGATAAAATCGACCTCGGAAAAGCTCAAACATACGATTCTCTTTTCGGAATTGCTTCCTACTTTCATGCATCGTAATTTTTTTCTCGTACACATTCAAAGACTCATTCTTCTTAACTAAAGCCTCAGAAAGATCAGTTACACTGCTCAAGTTTAAATTAAACTCTCGCATGATTTTCTTAAGGCTCTTCGTTTCCGAAGTGGAGAGCTTTTCCTGCTTACGAGCCTTCTCGAGAAGATCTTTGGAAAGTACTAACTTAGAAATTTTACTTTCTATGTTTTCCTTCCTAGCGGATCTAGGCTTTTCTTTGCGTGTTGCCTCGTCATAGCATACCTGGGCTGCCTGGATTATCCGTGCCACTGCAGTTATCGTCATCGGCACACAAGAATCAGCATACTCACCGACTACTCGATTAATGAGATCCAGAACTTTACTATCAACCAATTCATTTGGATGTTTTCTAGTTCGGACCACCACTTTTCTAATTTCGTTCTCCGAGATTTCTTTGATTTTACTCAAGAATTTATCTCTCAGGTTTATGTACTCCGTGGTGTCGGTCAAAGTGCATATATCAGCGAGACAAGTGGCGATTCTACGTCGCTCTCCATTCTCTTCTGATTTTACTTCCTTTCCCATCTCACTTTGTGCCAATTTTTGAAACGCATCGATATCTAGTGTGCAGCTAAATTTCTCATTATAGTACCTCAGAGTAGCGGGCCAGCCATTTCTTGGCATTCTCTCAAACCTCTTTTGCACTGCTAGAATAGCAGATCTAGGCCATTCCTGCTCTACGACTGTGACAGAGTCAAGTATTGAGTGCAATACCATCAGTCGATTCACTTCTAGAATGACATCTGTATTGAGGTTTGTCATGCCGTTGGCTGGTCCAAACGCAGTGGCATCGGTACGAGAAAACGAGGGTATGGTGTCAACCAAGCAGACTGGACTAGTCTGGCAACTACTGCTTGGTGGTTGGTGGTTGGTGGTTGGTGGTTGGTGGGTGGTGTCATGGAAGGTCGGTGGAGGTGGAAGTCTCTCGGATAACATTGCTACATCTGCATCACACATCAAAATCTCTCCTGCGCTGTTCTCCAAGTTGTTTACAGCCTTTATTTTTTCATTTTTTATATTTTCGCTGTCTACTTTTTTCCTTCTACCCATCTACTTATCAAATTATGTTTATATTACATAATTATTAAATAAGATATTTCGTTTTTATTTTTTTTGGAAGAGATTAACTACAATAAAAATTTTCTGCTTTATGATGAGCATGTTAAATGCATTTAGATATAATTTTTAGAATTTTAATGATAATAAATACACGTTAGATCTTTGGTTTATTCATGGGTTGTTAAAAAAGAGAAGAAAGTTGCTGAACAGTTTTCTACAATTCAGCTTTAAATTTTTTTTTATGAAACTAGACCGCAGCCTGTAGCCGAATTTATATGTATTTACAATTTTAAGAGTGGACGCCTAGACAGGATTACTCAAGTTATAAGACTATACGCTCTAGAGATACAGAAACATTAATTTTAAAAACCAGGAAACCAAATTGACAGCTTAAAGATCTTGGTATGGCATGCATTTCTAAGTAGACTTATGAGAGTTGGCCTGATATTTATATCTAGAAGTCTATTGAGTTTAGAAATTCTAGATTAGTTAGAAATGATGCAAAGTCTTAAGAGTTTAGAGTGGTTTAGATCTGCGATCACACACCAGCAACGAATATAATAAACGAACTTCTGGCAACCAGCACGGTAATAAAATACGCTCTAAACTTTGTAGGCGAAATGCTAGGAGTTGAAGTATCGTAAGAGATCCCGATAGAGTATTGGAGAAAACAAGCATGGTATACATTAAACCTAGAATTTTCTTAATGTTATAAAAAAATTACAGTTGCCAATGTAAAAGATGTGATATTGTTGAAATAAAATTTCATCAGATATAGCAATAGAAGGAAATTTATTTAAATTTTTCATAAATAACTTGTTAGAGCGGAATATCTTCGCTACCAAACAACAATAAATAACTATAGAACAATTTAAAAACATTTTTTTAAGCATTTGAGATGAAAGACATAAGGATTTATTAATAATTAGCTAAACCGTAAAACACAATCAAATAACTTAATATTGGCTAATTTGTAGACATTCAGACACAGAATGAAAATATTTAAAAATAATAGTAATGCTGAACTTAGGTGGTGAAAACGATATAAAAAATATAGCCAGAAAGTATTTAATGGATACTAGTACTTTTTATGAGATACCTTCAATATGAATTTAATTTGAAGAAATCAAATCTAAAAAGAAAAATATGTTATTATACTAATTTTCAATTTTAAAAAATGAATAAAATATTTTTTTATAAAAAAAAACTTTGAAAAAATCAATAAATAATAGAACAATTTTTACGAAATATCAAAGTATATAGGTTTTAATGCAATAAAAACGTGAACTTTTCATCTAACACAGCCTGTATAATTATTTGTAGCAAAAATGCATTTGCTAATATAATAAAAATAAAAATACCATGGAAAAGATAATCAATATTTTTATTCTTTTTTATATACTTGTAAAATATAAATAGAATAACAAAATAGTTGAGAAAAAATTGTAATAAAAATATTTCCATAAGTAGAAGTTGCTGATAAAAACATAAAAATCGTATTTTGAAGAAAAGCAAGAAAATGTATTCAAACTTTGGCTTAAAAACCAACTGATAATGTTGATTTTCATAGTGTAGTTCTCGATTCGAAATTTTAAGATTATTTTGTATAGCTAGGATTTGGGTAAAAAGATTTTTGGCTGTACGTTTGTTGGCTATTAGAAGAATTATTCCAAAATATATCATTGTTTATAACAATCTCGTAGGTGCGAGCAGAGTCACTTGATTTTGTTGGTATGACACCAGTAATTGTATTTTCTATTCCATAGCTTCCATTAGGTCTCAGATTATTCAAATTCATATTTTTATTGATGCCTAACGGTATTTTTTTAAAATAAATACATTACTGTCCAAAAAATCAATTTTGAATTTACTAAATAGAGTTTAAAATCTCTTTTTTATTGCAATTTTTTTTGTTTCTTTTTTTTGATCAAAATGTTAGATAAAAGATTGCATATAATCCTGTAGTAATGATTTATAATGGTTACTAATGCGAAAGAATTTTTATCAAAAGTATAAAAAGCCAAAATATTATTTTATAAATGCTTTTTCGGATAGAAATAACAGGATTGTTCGATAGATTTTTATTATTCTCTTATCCAGCTGTCCTTAGAGACCAAATAAATTTAATAATAAAGGCAAATTTTTTTTAAATATGACAATATCAACAAAAAATATCTATGAGTTGCATTATTAGTTGAAAAATACTTTTCAAATATTTAAACCTAAAAACACGTGAAAAGTCCAAAATACAAATAAATTGGATTTATATCGCATCGTTGCATCTTGAAACAGTCTTTACGTCACCTTAAACTTTATTTATCTCAACTATCTTTATGCTGAAATAGCCCATACGGATAAATTCGAATTTTTTAAAAACGTTGAAAAGCTACTATATTCAAAATATTTATACTGATGCATTTTATTGCTAAATTATATTTCAAAAGAAAAAAATATTTTGCGATTTCTTAAATTTTGGTTTCTATGTTTATTTCTCTGTTCGATTAAATATAAATGCCTAGCTTAGTTGCAAATTACTATCATTTAATGCATTTTCATGGGTGTGGCATGACAAATATGTTTCTAATTACCTTTCCTTTTGCACTTCCAAGACAATCCTAGGCATTGAGGGTTTTTATTATTATTTTAATCTGTATATGTTGCATGGGACCGCTTAATTAAAGTTACACTTGTATTTTTTTTTTCATATTAGGATTTGTAGGTTTGACCTAACCTTGATATTTCGATTGTGTTACACCTACCATAAATTATTTATTAGTGTAGTTAAAAACGTTCAGAAAGTGAGACTTCATATATTTTGTCATGATTAAATTACTTCACTATCAAAATAGGTTAGTCACAAACAGAAAATCAAAGAATATTTAAAATCTGAAAGTCATTTTACTATCTTAAACCAGCAAATATGTTTGTGTGTATGCTGATCACGTTAACAACTGCGATTTATTCTTTTACTCCATATAAATTCAAAAATTTACATAATTTATACAAACTAATCTCTTTCGGTGATATTTTTGATTTATAACAGTTTATTTTTTATTTTCGAAAAACTAATATAAACAACGCTCAACATATTGATATGTAGTTTAATACAATACCATGGTAATTTAGTCAAATTTGAGCTATAAATTCATTTACCTCATGATGCAACTATCGTGATCCGTTTAAATAATAAGTCAAATTGAATTAAAGAAAAAACGACTATGCTCGTCTAAATTAACATTTAGCGACAAAGATCATCTCTTTAGCTAAATAAAGACTTTTGTTCTTTTTCTAATTAATTGCATTCTCATTTTGTATGCAATCGTATATTGACAGCTTATAAAACGCTAATAAAAATTTTTTTCTTTGAACACTTAAAATCCGTGCATTGTAAATTATCCTACATTTATTTACAGAACTGAAATGCCAATTTAAATAAGAAATTAAAAATTATATTACTGTAGAGGAAATTCATATATATATTTTCTTACATCTTGTAGCTAGAAGGTCTGAAAATCTTTTTGTATGCATAAAAACTGCGATTTCGAAAAATTCAAAACCACAAACAACTTAGAATTCAATGTGCCATTTTTTAGTATCATTTCTATTTTAAAACATTTTTTAGCCTTTTTGGTGAAAAAACGCTAAGAAGAGATGAATAGGAATTGGCAAACCGGAATACATAAGACATAAAGGTATAAAATAAAAAGACTTAATATAAACAATATCTTTTCAAAGAATCAAAAATTGTAAAAATAATATAAAAACCAATAGCATCATGAATTACTAGTGACCTCGATATAAATATAATAAATTTTGATATTTCTTGATTAATCGAATTATTTATTACTATTTCAGGTTGCATAATTGAAATACCATATATGTATTACTTATATCTTTCTTTTACATCAACAAACCTTAAAATTTATGGTTCATTATTGTTTATCTTAAACTAATATTCATTAGGTAATGAAGACTGTGTTTAGAATAAAAAGTTTTTATACTTAGAAACTCTAATGATATGAATAGGATTAAAAGGAAAATGCATGTAAGAGTATTGCTAACTAATCACAAGCTACGTGTTTTTCTACATTCAAACGCGGTCAAAATCAAGCCAACTCTCTTTTATAATACAAATATCAAGCATAAGGCACCAAATTGGTTACAGAAACCACATTTTTTGGATTACAGCTTCTAGAAAGAATTATCTTGTGAAAAGACAAACCTATGTATTTACTACTTCGTGGAGTAACTGCTAAGTTTAATGAAATCTATCTTGCTTTCATAAAGATTTATCCACAGGAAGGGAACCAATTTGTTTTTAGAAATACAGAAAGATCCCAAAAAAAATTTCTGAGCAAACTTAAACTGTTTTATAAAATATCAAAGCTGAAAAGAATCATATCCAATTTACATCGGTGTTTAAAGGATTGATTGGCTATAAGAATGCAAAAAATACGAAGCCGACAGAGAAATAATAGCTACCTACAGGCGTTCCGTGCCACTTTGAGAATTCTTTTGTCAGAACACACCCTAAATAAAGTCGAGAGAAATGTATTTTGGCTATGTAAAAGACCATGTGTAAAGAAAATAAAAAATTTAGATTAAGTTCAAGAGCTTCACAATAAATTTTCAATAGAAGTGTTTTATCAAAGAAATCAAAAAAGCAAGCTATGTAATATTTTATTAGAAGTAATGTATCTTTGACGCAAATATATTATAAAGCTAAATATACATGGCAAAATATTATACAACGAGAAAAGCATAGATTTATTGCATAAGACCATAATAGTATGATTTAAATGTAGTTCATCTTAAAATTTACACGAGTAAAAATGTATATAGAACCCGGATTTTCTGTAATCAAATTTTTTAAGAAAATTTTCCTTAGTCTAAATTAATATGGAATATAAAAATATCGATTTTTATGGCTTCAATTAAAAAATAGGTTGGTGTATATCATGGTTAAAAACTTACGATTTTATAAAAAGAAATTGAAAAAATCAATCGTATCTGAGATTGTTCTTGAATGGCTTCATTATGAATAAATAAAAATATGATGTCAAACATTGGCTAATTCAGAACGAAATTAAAGCTGTGATTTAAAGTGCTGACCGAGTAATTATGGAATAAGTATCAAACAAATAGTTGGTTTATGTATCAGATACGGTTTTTTCTAAATTGTTTTTACTGGGTGTGTTTAATAAATATCATGAGTTTGCTTTACAACTGAGAGATGCAGAGTTCATGTTTTTTATACCTTTTCGTCAAATAACTCAAGTCCTTTGACCGAATTCTTTATAAAGTTCAAAAAAAGGCTTCTTGATAAAAAGTACTATAGGTTAGCTGCTTTATTGTGAGCTTACGTATTTCATCTTAAAAAACATGCTAAGCAAGGGTTCTTAGTTCAAACCGATCATTTGCAATCAAACCTAAATTTCAAAACATATATAGGTTTGATCGGTCTCTCCTTGCCGGAGACAGAATTGGTCTAGAGTATTCCTTGCTTTTCGTAAGTAAGAACTAGAAGAACTAGTTTTCCGAACTTGAGCGTAAGGCTAACAAGCCACTCTTTAAAGCCAACATGTTACGAAACCCAAAAACTTAATTAAACTCAGACGGAAATTCAAAAAATAGTTAGCGTAGTCAAATCAAAACCAAAATTCTACTTGCAACATGAAATAAGCGTTCCCTACATAGGCTCGAGGCCCCGGAGTGTCTGTCTGATGTGATATCTCAACGTAATATCGTCATTGTAGGCCCACAAGAACTGGAATCGACAGGAAAAAGAAATTGTAATAAGAAGAGCATTTCACTCTACTATAGCTGTCACGAAAAACACCACCTACTGGGGACTGAATTCATGGTTTGAAACAAAATAAAACCGCTTGTAATTGATTTTCAGAGCTACAAACCCAGGCAATCCAGAATCAAAATAAAAGAAAAAAATTGAAATATATTATCCTTAATGCATATGCTCTCGCAGAAGATTCAACAAGGGAGAGAAAGAGGGCTTTTATGCTCTGTTAGGGAAAGTATATGAAGATTGTCCTAGAAAATACATTCGATTTCTGTTAGGAGACATGGACGCAAAAATAGAAAAGATTATGTCTGTAGCAGTATTAGAAATTATACTTTACATAAGGAGCATTCCGAAAATGGATTCCGACTACTTAATTTTGCAATAAGAGGAAATTTGATTTGGGGAACAGTTTTTGATCGTGGAACATACACAAGGGTACTTCAACGACCCCGGACTAAGATATGTTCTACCCGATAGATCATACACACATTACCAAACGTCACAACACCATCTTACAATATATTAGAGTACAATGCAGTGCGAATATCGATAGGGATTATTTCCTCCTTGTTGCACAACTAAGAGCAATAATCTCACACACCAGAAATCAAAATGAACTAGTTCTGTTGGATATAACACCTGTATGTTAAAATATGAGAAAGGGAAGAAAATATATGAGTCAAAAACCAACGAAATAGTTAGAGAACCGAGTAAAGAAGTTATAGATGACGTTGGAACATGCTTAAACATAATATAGTAGCAGCAGGCCGTGTATCCATTTGATTTAAGCGAAGTATTAAAAGAAATGAAGGGTTTGATGAGGAATTTGCAAGCATAACCAAGACTAAGAATGAGGCCTACAACTTTCGAAACAAAAAAATGGTCTAGCGTAGATACTGAAATATATATATATTGAGCAATGAGGAAAAGAGATACACTTGAGATGAGAAGAAAAGGTTCATGATGACGCAAATAGATCTCATTCAGAAATATAAACCAAACATCTAGCAGAGAAATGTTTAGAAAAGTAAATAGTGCCAAGAAAGCTTTCATTCCGTGAACAAACAGCTGTGCAAGTAAAACTGGTGAGCCTAAAGAGGCATTCAAGGTTTATAATATATGGTCAGATCATTTTTGCGAACTACTGGATGAATGCGGAAATCAAGCAGACACAGACAAATGTTTGACGAATTAGAAGATACTGGTAGCCATGAAGACACAGTGCCTTCTTATGAAGAAGTACATAAAGCCGTGGAAAAACCGAAAAATATTAAAGCCTCAAAACAGACTGAATTCATATGAACAGTTTAAAAACGCTAGTAGAAATTACATTAATGAGCTGACGCATTTACTTAGAGAGAGATGATAAGAAGAGAAAATTTCTAAAGAATGGGGTACAAGTCTCGTCTTTTTGATTTACAAAAAAAGGTACACAAGAATCGTGAAAATTACCGAGTAATATCTCTTCCGAACACAACCTAAAAAGTTCTGTCTAGCGTTATTTTTACACGACTGTTATCTTGTGTAGAGAACATCATTGGCGCATACCAATGCAGGTTCGGTAGATAGATCGACATCGGACCTGATTTATGCACTCAAAAAAATTTTGGAAAAAAAATTGGAATATAAGATAAGTTTTATCCACCTTTTTATAGACCGCAAGCAGCCTATGATAAATTCAATAGAAAAATGCTTTACAGAGCCATGAAAGAATTTATGTATTCCTCATAAATTGATATGATAGACTAAAATGACAATTTCTGGATCAAGTTGCAGAATCAGAGTACATTCTACTCTGTCAGAACCGTTAGAACATTTAATTGTCTAGAGCAGCGACCTCACTGAGTTGGCTACTTTATAATTAGGCTTTTGAGAAAGAGTCCGTGATTCTGGCCTACAGATCAAAGTCTTGAATTTAACAAGCAAATTTGAATCCTAGCCTACGCTGAGGGTATTGATCTTATTGCAAGATCAGAAGCTATTCAGCAAAGAGCGTTCATAGCCTTGGAATTTGCAGCCAAGAAGATGCACCTGATTATAAACATTCGCAAGACCAATAAATGACATTAAGTAATATCCGAAGACTCCCTCAATTCAAGTTCAGAGATTATATCTTTAAACAGTAGAAGATTTTGTCTATTTAGGATCCTGAATAGATCTAAACAACAGCAGCTCGCACGAATTTTAAAGTAGAATTCAGGCGGCGAACAAGTGCTATTATTGTCCCTTCAAGCACTTTAAGTCAAAGCTCATCACTAGAAAGGCAAAATTCATGCTCTACAAAACGCTGCTGCATATTATTCTCATGTATGGATCAGAATCTTGGGTGGTGAAGAAGATTGATGAGCAAAAAAAAGAGGTGTAAGAAAGAAAAGTACTGAGACATATTCATGAACTTAAATAAGAAAATGGCAGATTAGGGAAACGAAACAACAGGGAACACTACACCGAATTAAGGTATATGCCAATACTAGACTTGGTCTGCCTGAACAGACTTCGCTGAGTAAGAAACCTGCTAAGAATGAGAACATCGCATACCTTCTTAAGTTTCGAACCTTATACCAGTCGGAAAAGGAAAGTGGGAAGGCCGAAAACTGGCTGGATTGATCAAATCAAAAGACGGAACGATTTCTGGGAGTAGAAGACTGCTGGAATATTGCGCTAAAAAAAGACTGGTGTGCTACATTACTGAAGGAGGCCAAGGCTCGTGAAAGTTGTAGCGCTGAGGATAAATAAATATAAAGTATGGAGTGATAACGGAGATAGTATAGATAGAGATAGTAATAGATTAGAGGTTTTTAGTGATAGAACTGGATTAGAGGGTGTTAGTGACAGTAATAGATTAGAGGTTGTTAGTAACAGTATAGATAATTATAAGAGTGTTAATATTAATACTAATACTTTACACCCTGTTATTACCAATACTTCACACCCTGTTAATACTAATAGTACTAATTTTACTCTTTGGAATAGCTTTGTCTTTGGTGACTGTAAATTATCTGAAATCTTTAAATATTTTAGAAGGGTGTGGAATGCAGATATAAGTATGGTAACAATAAGAGATACTGTTGTGTTTTGTACGTTTTATGATAATTAGAGGTTTAAAAATAATTTAGAAAAATTTATAAGTGAATTGTGTTGTAAGAAAGAAGGTGATGGTATTATTTACTGTGGTATAGATTGTTTGTTTGATATTGATGGTTATAACTTTCCTGAGGTTTTTGTTGATTTTAGGAGAGAGAGAAGGGGGGTATTAGGATTATATGAGAGTTATTAGTGATAGTGAGACCATATAGGAAGTTAATAAGAAAGTTTAATGAATAGATTATGAGATGGGATATGTGTTAGTAAAGAGCGTAAATTCTTTGGTTCTTCCTTTCTTTTTTTTAATTTATATCTCAGAGTTTATTATTTCTTTATTTATCTTTTTTTTTTGATTTTTAGTTATTTTTAGAACTTTGATATGTGTTTTATTGTTTTCATGACATTAGGAAATTCTATGTTTAATATAGATGATTGCTTATACGACTGTAGGGAGGATAATTACATAAAAAACTACTAACTTTTTCGTATGAAAAAAACCACACAATTTTGCAGTTCATCTTTTCCTCATACAAATTTTATGAAATGGTCAAAGATTAGCCTGTTTATCATTCGTATCAAAAATCCAAACAATAATTTCCTTATAACCCATACATAAAAGTTACCAAGCAGATGCTTTTATTTATATGTGATTATCCAACATCCACCTTTAAATAAATTATTTTTTTTAAAAGAATGAAAACATTGATTTCCTACAAAAAGATAAAGTGTCAATATATTAGAAATTCCAAACGAAGAACATATTTATTACGAATAGTAAATTGTTTATTTTATGAATAAGAAAAATTTGCTTTTGGTTACAGACCGTTTAATTTCCGCCCTTAAAATTTCATGAGACACACCTTAAATAGGGTAACAAAGCTCCAATTCACATATAGACTGTCTGTCATACATATTGAAAAGAAGTAGCTAATAAGAAATTTTAATAAATTTTATTAGAAAACTGATTATATCCATACATCTGTTTTTTCTACAGATTAAATCTAAATATTGACTAAAAATGAAAAATACCGTAAAATTTTAATTTAAATTCTTAAAACCTATAATTTACATATAATTTTAAAAGGCACAAATTTATTTAAATATTTTCAAAGCTCTAAACTGTCCCTTATAACAATATATTTCGTTTTAAATTTCTCTTTTATATATTTAATAGTTTCTTCTGGTAGATTATCCGCTTGTTCATTATATTCCAGTTCAATGTAATTCTCATTAAAAAAATACATACGTATCCAAGCGTAATCCTTTCCCTGTATACCATAGCTCCATAATTTGATAAATTCAATCTTCTTTAAATTCGCAATAAATATTAAATCTTTTTCTGATATATTTATTTCATCTAAATACATTCTACTTATTTTATATTCTTGTTTAGCGCAAAACAATTCCGAAAAACTAATATTTCGAAATTTACTTTTATATATGAAAAATACTTTTAGAATTAATAAATTACTAAGTACTTTTACATTTGAATTATCAATAAATAAATTTGAAATACTTAGTTCCTTTATCCTGCTCAGATTATAGTTTTGAAACAAAAAATTTACTGGAATTGAAGATAATTTCAAATTTGCTTTATCTTCATTTGTAGCTATAAAATCAAATTGTTGTTTATTTGTTAGAAGTTTTAATAAATCAATCATACTATCAATACCGCAAATATCTAACTCTGTAATATAAAAAATTTGATCTACAAAACGGTTTAACTTTATAGTGTTTATTTTATCAAAGTATATTTCTTGAAGACCTATCATCATATCTATCAACTTGAAAAAACTACAAAAACTACCACTGATGTTATCGGAAAAAAATCCAAAATATTTTATAGATTCATTTAAAAAAATTTCATTTTCAATATATATATTTGAATTATTTATTTCTAATCTTTCTAGCCCTTTTATATTTAAAATATCCTTTAGAAAATCAGATTTTATTTTCGAATATGAAAATTTAATACACTTTATATTCTCTTCTAAAATAGTATTTTCAGTAGTAAAAAACCGTTTATCATTTAAGCCTTTAAAAGTAATTGAAATATTATTAAAACCCCCTTTATACTCATAAAAACATTTGACATCCAAATTCTTATTTTCGAATTGAGAATATTGATTAATTTTAAATTTACCTTTAAAGTTATTTTCATTAAGTAACTTTAAATAAAAATCTTTATTTTCTTCTGGTATATAATTGATTTCATTGATAGATTCTTTAAGTTGATATTGTTGGGATTTATACTTCAGACTTTGTATTATAATATCTGCTATATTAAGATCCTCTGCTTCGAATTCAGGAACTGTATATCTTTTATAAGAATGTTTTTCATAAAATATAAATTCCTCAATATTACTTAAATGCTCTGTAAATATGAAAATTTTATCAAATTCAGATTCAATAAAAACCATCTTTTTTAAATTTACCAAACTTAAATTTGCATTTAGAGAACAAATGACATCATCAGATATATTACACTTAAAGAATACAATCTCATCAACCATCTTTTTTAAATTTTCTAAAATAAAACAAAAACTCTTTGAATTCTCTCTGTTAAAATACCTTATATGCAAATATTTTATATCTAATGTATTTAGAAACATTAAAAATAAACTTTGACTTTTATGATTCACAACCACTTTTTTGTCAAAAAATGTATTAAATTCGTCATCAATTACTAAAGTATGTTTTTTATCTTCTGTAAATATCCCTTTATATTGATCAGAAATATCATATTCATGTTCTTTTATAAAAAACGAAAATTTTAAATCTTTTCCGTTATTCAGTAGTTTTAAATATTCTTGTGATATTTTTTTTAATAAAGCATGTGAGAAATAGTCTTGCTTTGAAAAATGAAACGATACTTTTTCAATGTTAAAATTATTCATTACATTGGATTCCATTAAAGAACACCAAATATTTTTTACCGCATTCCGCAATTTATTATCACATTTAACTCTAAAATATTCTAAAAAGTACAATATTGTGTAAAACTTCTCATTTGTCATTTCATGTACCGGAAAATAATATGAAATTATAAACTCATAGAATATTAAAAAATCAGATTTCTTTATATGATGACAGATATATATTTCTATATTATTGTTCATATTGTCAAACTTTTCAAACGTATCAAACTTAAGACCAATTCTCTCAATAAATTCTATACAGTACTGTTCATATTGCCTATTTGAATCTCTGACAAACATTCTTTCTAAACAGTTTTTTTCGTCAGTTTCATTAGTCTCATCTCTTTTGATTTGACATAGACATTCGAGTTCGAGTTCATTATTAATTGAATCCATGTACAGCTGTTCATTTTTATTTACAACATTAAATATAATATTTCTTTCACTCGAATGATCGATAAACACAAAAATAAGTGGTTTGTATAATAACGTTATCAGATGGAAGCACAGATTAAATTTCATAAATTTTAGAAAAAAAATACGTATTTATAGTTTTAAAATCAATTTACTATTTTAGTTTTTAGTTAAAAAAATTTTGATTTTTTTCAAAAAACGTCAAAAATGATTTGTCCTATAAATCTCAATTAATCAAAATTTTATAAAATGTTTTAGAAGTTTGTAAATTAAAAGGAGTAAGTATGAACAATTGTTGTATTTCTAAACGTCAAATTTTATTGAATAAAAATACTATTTTTAGAATTTAAATGAACGAATATTTTTTTCGACGTTGACCCTTTTTTGTAGTTTAAAGAATTAATAATTGACTGTTACTTAGATTTCAGTTAAGTTTTAGATTACTAATTAAACAAAAATTAAGTTCTTTTATTTTTTGCAGAATTTCACTTAATAAAAAATACTCAATTTGATTATTTTTAAAATCACAATGATATTTCTTAAAATGACAGTTTTCTTTTGTTTTGATTTTGTATCCAATGGCAAATAATGGTATAAAAAATGTAAAGAAAGTTGATAAAATGTAATAGTATAGATTGTATGTTCTCGAAACGTAAATTTAACAAATGAATAAAATAAGTCTTTGCGAAATATACCAAATATATTTTTAAACAAAATTTTAATATTTTTTTTAATGACCTAGTTTTACTAAGAATTTTCTACTTTGTTTATATATTAAAAGTATTTTTTCATGTTTACTCACACTTATAAATTTTAAAATTTATATTTGTTTAATTACATTTCTTGAGCTAATTTCAATTCAGAAATTATTATGTTATTAGGACATGTTTTCGAGAAGTAAAATTCGAGACTTTAAACAGAATTTTAAATGCTTTTGTTAGCGTTTCGAAGATCATAGTTGAGCGAGAACTAAAATACGATTATTAAATTACACAGAAAACCCAAATAAACAGGGATAAGAATGTCAACGAAGAACCATTAAAAAGATTCGCTATTAAACTTATTATATATAATATAGCCTTGTAAAACTAAGAAGTATTAATAGACTTGTTCGTATATTCAGAATACTATCTTTTCTTAAAAAACACTTTATTCATTAATTCAAGTCTCGGTACGTATAGACAGCTAAAATGTTCTAGATATTTGTATTACAGTGATTTTTTTAAAAAACAATTGTTTATTTTGTGGGAAATATTAGATGGATAATAACCAAAGAGCAAAAATCGCCCGAAATAAAACCAATTAAAGATTATTTTTAAAGAAAGCATAAAGAAGAGTTAGGAATTTTAAAATATTATGATGACTTACTTTTATATTGGCAGGTATAATTCACCACAAAAGATGCTTATGATTTAGAAATATTTTAAAGACGACTAGAAAGAACGAAGAACGTACCTTTTCTTTATAATTAGTTTTTTAACAACTGCTAGATAGTTTAATTTTCTTAAAAAAACTAACATAGTTTTCTACAGGTAGCATATTCTATATTTTTTTTATATTGACACAGTTTTGAAGTTTACTCATGACTGTACTTTAACAAAATATCATTATTCCATAAATAACATAAATTATAAACCTTTTAATCTAAAAATCTGTAAAATTAAATAAAAAAACAGGGAAAGTGCCTAAAGTTTGTTAATTTTTGTTGCTTTAGTGTTTTCTAGGACCAAATCAAACCTGGGTTCTCCCGAGATTTTAAATCTCTCTTATCACTCTAATAAAAAGGAATCAAATAAATTTTTAGCTAAAATATATCTTGGAAGTTTTTATAAGTTTACCAGACGCTGCAAGATCATATCAAAGGGTATAACCTGATACGTGGCTTCACATGTTATCATCAACATTCACCCTTGCACGAGCCTTGGCCGTCCTTCTGTAATACCGCTCATTGGTTTTCTCTTGGTGTTTTTTCTACCTTTTCAGGTTTAGTATCAGTGTAGTTTTAAAAGTTGAGTTGTAAATCTTAAGCCAAAACCGGGGGACCGGTCCTTTTTAGTCGCCTCTTACACAAGCAGTGTATACTCTAAGCCAATTCTTTCTCGCCATGGTGGGGGAAACTAGCTTTACATGCTTTATAAATTATATACTTTTCTGGGTTTCTTTGTCTCACTTTCTCCTAATCTAAAGGAGGAAGGCTAGGTCTCTATGCTTATACAATTTAATTATCATAAAGTTCAATGGTTTTTTTATTTAATTTTTATAAAAAAAATACAAACTATGCTTTTAGAAAAAAGTTTTAGCATTTTGTAGACTTTCTCCTCTTCATAGTTTTTTTATAAACTACCGAATATTAAGTGTAATTATCATTCTAAAAGAAATCTTTAGATATCATTTTTGCATGTTTCAAATACAAATTTCATCAGATTGTTTTTAAAAGTGTTTTTTTCGAAACAATCTTAAAAATAATATAAATATTTTTCTAAAATAGTAAGAAGAAGCTAAATATTTGTGTATAGCTTACACGAAATTACTATAAAAACCCAGAATTAAGGGTTTTTTGCTGTTTTCTTGTAAAAAAAGGAATATCTTTGCGAATGATTTTTTTATTTATTCTATTTCTTTTAACACTTGCTCAATTGGTCTTAAGCTAGGTGGTGTTTATTTTATTCTTATATTTGATTAAAAATGAATGGTAACCCATAGCATCAGAATAAACGTTTTTTTGCATGATTTAACAAGAAAACGACACTAAAGACTGGTTTTCTATAAATTCTTATATTGACTTGCAAGTACTCGATTCGACTAGTATTTAACCTTATGATAAATAAAATGCATTCTCTCCTGCTTGGCTTCATATTTCTGGTTTTCAGATCTAAAGTCTGGGGTTTTGATTAATATGCTAGGCTGTTCGTGCTTATCAAAAAAATAACATAGCATTATGGGTTAGTTATTTTTTAAACAGATTTTTATCATTATCTGCAATAGAAATTATTGTACAATATTAAATTATCAAAAAAAAGTTTTGTGGCTTTGAGTCTTAGGAGATATAAAGATCACTTCTTAATGAACTTTACGTTGTGTTAGTTGCTCTTCAACTGCTAAATAAACGCTCCTTTATTTTTTTTAGTTAAAATCTAGTAGTGTACCTTACTGTGATCTCGTTTTATTTTTATATTAGGTTTTTTCTTTCTTTATGAAAGGAATACAATCCACGGGGAATTAGAGCTTTGTTAAGGGTAGGCGTCTCAGAGACATGTCTTCTTTTGATTGGCAAGGCTTCGGCAAAACATAAACTTTCTTTTAAAAGATTAAGAGCGTATTACCATGAAAAAAACCTGCATTTCATAAACAAATTTTGATATTCTCTCTAGCTAATGCGTTGTATTTTCTTATTTCCCTAATTTAACTTAATATTCGTACCGACAAAACAAAATAGATAATGAATACAGAAAGAAAAAACAGAATTGGAGTAATTTTTGCTTTATGTAGTAATATCAATTTTTGTCTGAGGAAACTACATATCTCGCGAATCAATAGTATCAAATGCTTCTTTTAAACTAATCATTCTCTGAATCTCGGAATAGTCTGTAGATTTTAGGAACGAAATTTCAAGTTTAAAAACGAGGACGTAAATTCCAACAATTTATTATAGAAATTAAGAGCTGGACAAGATGTAAGATACATAAAATTTTTATGTAACAATATTTTTTGGGAAACATGGTAAACTAATTAAAGAACTAGAATTATTAAAATCTTATCAAAGAAGAAATCTTGGGAAAATTGCCTTGAAGGTTTCAATACATTTTAAATGATTTGTTTATCTCCAAACACAGTAGCAAGAAGAGTTTAGACATTACATTCGAAATAAATCAGAACCTGGAATAGTTTTATTTGGCTCTGGATGTGCTAAATGATATTTCAAATATTACTGAAAATTTATTTTATTCGAAAATTTTATTGACAAATAGAAGGTTTGTAAAGAACCATTAGATGTTTTTAGTATTCAAAGCACGGCCAATAGACAAGATATTTTTGATCAAGTCGAAAAATCATAGAAGGTGATATTCAAATTATATTATAACTAAATAAGAAAAGATATAATGCGAGGAAATATGTTTTTGTTACTCTTATATTTTCAATCAGGAGATTAAGGTAATTCAAAATCATTTATAATACCTTATTATTTCTCAAAAATCGTTATATGGAGTATACTTGAAACTGTCACGGCTTATATACCAGTCATTTAACCTTCAACTATATAGAATTGCACGTACTTAAAACTCGTCAATTATGTGAGTAAATTTAGGAAATTTCCGAAGATGATTTACAACAGACTGGTTCAGTTCGCTAACTTGCCGTACAAACATTTATATGAAGTTTTAAAGTTATTGCAATCATTAAATTTTTTTTTGAAATGAATCAGCTTCTTTCTGATTCATAAAGCAATAAATGAGTATGGAAGTTGTTTTTTTGTACGGATTTAACTGAATTATTGATGCATTATAATTTTAAATCTCAAAGAAATAAAAAAAAGACAGAACCCGGATTTTGAATCATATTTAAAAATTCTATCAAAATAGTCTTCTTTACGCGAAGGCTCGAACAAATTTCTTATTCATTTGAATAGGTGCGCAATATTTAGTGAAAAAAATGAAGCTGTTTATAAGACCTGTAATAAAAACTTTAGATACTTTGAAAATATATTTTGATTTAGTTTTTCTGGTTTCATTTTGCAAAAAAATCATATTTAAATTCTTTAAATCTCTTTTCGGCTGATCTTGAAAGGCTAGTGCCAGAGTTTAATTGTAAGTAATAGATATGCAATGCACAAATGCTTTTTAAAAAAATAATTGAATTCAAAATTAATTGAATTGGATAAGAGTCTTTTAGCTTCGTATTTACACCAAGTTCATACATTTTCTCGAAGTTTTATTTACGCTTTTAACAAAATCTATCTATTTGAAGAAGCATTCTTTAAAATAAAATATAAAAAAATGTTGAAAGCTAAATAAGAGACAAACATTTAGTCTTTTTATTGATTATTTCTCAATAAATTTAACTGAATTTCTTACATGTTAAGGAACTCCTTAACTATATTAATTTCTAAAAAAATATGCTATTATTTTTTTTTATTATATTTTTTGACATGAAATGATGAAAAATATGATTAATTGTTTAAAAAATGTAGGAAACCATATAAATTCTCTTTTATTACAACTTCTTCATAATAATACCCAAATATTTTCTTTCTTTGGATAAATTTTTGTATTTATTTCATTTTATTGTGTATTTATCTATGGAGCCGAAAGCTTAATGAAAAAAACCCAAAGCTGAGAATAAAGACAGATGCAGAATCCCGTGCGGCTAATAATATTATTATTTGATGATCTCAGCTCCCTGAAAAAGATGAACAAACATTGAAGGAAATGACGGAAGAGGTGAATGAACAATATACGATTAGAAATAAACAAAGAGAAATTGGCTACAAAAAACCCGTGTTGTGAAGATACAGCCACTCTTTTTCAATGAAAAGGTGTTTAAAAATACTTAAGAACAAAAGAAAATAGCAGAGGAATCCCAAGAAGTATGTCGTTCGAGGAAGTACAATAAAACATAAAGCACGAGTAAAAACTTTTTCGCAACAAAATTGAATATTAAAAAATTATTTTCTGCAAAATATAAACATCCGATATTATCAACCCACTGCCAAATAGAAGTACCTTGTCTTAAACAACTGACTTCTTTAAGTTAGATTATGCAGTGCATGCACTGCTAGTACAGAATAAATACATCTACGCCTAGGATGTAAATAACGTCTATACCTTCCCCGTAAAGAACTATGAAGAAGTTTATATAGTGTAGACTTTAAAAGCGAATATGATTTTGCAACACTTGGATTGTCTTGAAAAACATAAAAATATATCGACGAGAAGAGCAGAAAAGCAGCGATCCTAAAGGTTGAAAATAATTATTAAACCCACTTTTCACTAAAAAAAACTTTTTAAAAATTAAATACGAATTGGAAGAAGAAGTCACTAAGAAAAGTTTAAAAGAAGCTCAACTTGCAAAACTATATAACGAAATAGATAAACAAAACTTCATTCAAAGTTATATAATGCAAGAAAAAATGAACTTGTGATTGTTAGTGACTCTTCAAGATAGCTAAAGAAAGGGAATATTAGGCCACGTAATGAAGCTGTGTTCTGCTATATCCAGGATAGAAATGTATCCTGGGGTGCAGAAGGTATGTGCCAACACTGCAAACAGTCTAGGAAAACGGTAAACCACTTAGCAACGAGATATAAAAAAATGCTTGGTCATGACTATACTAGACGACACGATGAAGTGATAAGATTTATGCATTTACTATTGCTAAATAAATATAAGTAAAAGTCTTCGAAACGATTAGGAGTCACTCAGTACAAGAAATTTTTGATAATCAGATTGCAGAGATAAGAATCGACACCAGAATAAAAACTGGTGTCAAATTTCGAAAAAAAAGACTTGTTGTGTTTGTTATAGATATTAGTAAAAAGAGAATAACTCTCCTTGAAGTTGGAATCACATCCTAAGACTCTCTTCAAATAGTTAAACAAAGAAGCTTAGGAAGGATGATTTATTAGCAAATGAGTTAGGACTAGTTTATAAGTTTGGTGTTGAGATAATCTTGTACGTGATTATATTTGACGACATTGGGGTAAAATACCAAAAATAACTTCTTAAAAGACTGCAAATAACTATAAATGTAGAGATTTATTTATAATTTACACTACTCAAGAAGACATTCGAAACAATTCTTGTTAATCGACGAAGAGGATTTGAGTCTGAGCTAAATGCCGAAGAGAGCTTGGAGAGAGCATCATTAAATGTTATGTTGGAAGCCGAAAGCAGAAACAACCAATACTTCTTTAATGCAAGTATAAAATGTGGAATAATGGTTAAAAATTTAAAAATATAAAATATTACACGGTCATAGAAGAAGGAGAAAACATAAAGAAGGAACCGACGATAAACATAAAGGGAAAGCTCGGATTTAGAAGAAGAAATGATAGTTTTTAAAGAGGCAAAAGGAAATTGAAAAGTTTTAAAAGAGTTTTAATCCTGAATTTTATTAAATAAATAATTAAATATCAAATTCATATCTATTTTTATTTATTAAGAAGATGTTCATTGAACAAAACAAATTAAAGTTATATTTTATTTCTAATATTTTGTAGTTCTTGATTAAGAAAATATTTACTATGTTTTATATACACATGGTTTATTTAAGTCAATCATAAATCTAGATCTTTAAATATTGGTTCGTTTGTTAAGTTTTTATTTTATTATTGATTAAATTAAATAGTTCAAAACAACATGAAATTTAAATAATCTGTTCGTTTTATAAATTTTATGTTTTTATAGTTTTTAAATAAAATAACTCAAAAAATTAGAAATTTAAATATTCGTTTCTTAATAAATTTTATTTTTTTTCTATTTTTTAAATAACTTATCTATAAATCTGAAAATTGTAATTTTTCTGTTAAATAAATTATATATTTAATATTTTTTAGATGATTCAAAACAATGAGAGAATAGAATCCCATAAATTACCAAATGAAAGATATATTCCCAAAAATAAAAGATTTATCAGCAATATTTGATTCTTCCTTGATAATAAACTCTTCAAAATATCCTTCGCCAAAAAAAAGACTAAAGCTTTGTTTTATAGCAGTGGCTGGTATAAATAAAATAGAAATGTTTATAATTACAGTGAAGATAAGAATTGAACAAAATTTATATGAAGGATACGATTGTTCTTCATTTTGTTATATTATATATTCTGCTATGCTTACAATAAATAAAAGGTATGTTGTGTATGGAAAGGTTGTAGGTGCAAGTAATCCAAGAAGTGTTTTTGTGGAATATTTAAAACCTTTTGATAGCAGAGAACTATGCTATAAAATTTTGTGAATTTCTAGAATTTATAAGAAGTAGAAGATTTTCTATTAATATTTAGTATTATCTAGAATTTTAGAAGAAGAATAAGATTTTCTATTTTTTTCCATGTTTTTTGTGATTTAGAAGATTTTCTAGTATTTAGGAGATTTATAATATTTATAAACCGTGAATAAAGTCGTTAAAAAGTGTAAATAAAATATAAATATTGGCGCAAAACTACTTTTCTAATCTGAAATTAATTTAAAAGAAACTTTTATTGCAATAAATATCTTTCTTAAATAGTTTTAATAATTTAATTTTTTAATTCCATCACTTTTTTCTTTATATCTTATATTCATTAAATATTCTATTTTTAAATTAATATTTTTAACTTAAAACTGTACTTCTACCCAAAACTATTGAAAATTTTAACAAATTTTCTTTTTGAAACGTAAAAATTAAATACAAAGTTTTAAACCTAAAAATGAAGAAATTATAATTTTTGAAACAATTTTTATAAGAAACATACAAATTTGAAACCTAAAAACGAAAAAAATTATATTTGAAACAATTTTTATCAAATTATGAAATGAAAGTTTTACTTTTTAGAAGAACAATTGGTTCAAAAACTTTTGAGATAAAATATAAAAAAATTCTTTTGAAAAATATAAAAAAATGCGTTTAATTGTTGTAAGCAACCGACTTCCAGTTAAGGTAAATAAAGTTGATAATAATTTTGTGTATAAACAATCAAGTGGAGGTTTGGCCACAGGTTTGATATGTTTAAAGAACACCACCGATTTTATTTGGGTTGGAAATATGAATTTAAAAGATTTTTCTGAGGAGGAAAAGGTTGTGGTTGAAAAGGATTGTTGGGAAAAGTATAAATCTATTCCCTTGTTTTTGGATCCGGAACTCGATGAAAAGTACTATAATGGCTTTTGTAACTGTATTTTATGGCCTTTGTTGCATACATTTCAAGATGAAGTAACTTTTTCATTGGCGAATTGGGAAGCCTATACAAAAGCAAGCGAACAGATCTGTGAAAAGATTGCCAGTTTTACAGAAGATGGAGACATTATTTGGGTTCATGATTACCATTTAATGATATTACCAAGACTTATAAAAGAAAAAATCAAAAAAAATATAAAAATCGGTTTCTTTCTTCATACACCGTTCCCATCCTCAGAAATATTTAGTGTTTTGCCAGTACGAAAAGATATAATATTGGGATTGCTGTCAGCAGATTTAGTTTCATTTCATTCCTACGAATACCTCACACATTTTATTAACACCTGTGAAAAAATGTTTCCTAAAATAGAAAATTTTTGTAACGGAACAGATTTCAAAGCTCTTAAAATTATTTCAGATGAGAATGAAGATATAAAAAAATTGAAATTAATTTATGAACCTGATAATATACAGATAGGACATAAGACAATACAAGTAGCTGTAACACCAATAGGAATTGATCCAAAGATGTTTACAGATATTTTAAAAAGAGAAAAGTGCCGAGCAAGAATTAACGAACTTAGAAGAATTTATAAAAATAAATTTGTATTTCTAGGAATCGATAGAGTAGATTATATTAAAGGAATACCCAACAGAATCCAAGGAGTAGAAAGATTTATACAGAGATATCCAGAATACATCGATAATTTTGTATTTTTACAGATAGGAGTTCCAAGTAGAATTGATGTAGTTGAATACGAATCACTCGTATCTGTCATAAACATGAAAATAAGTGAATTAAATTCAAAGTACGGTTCAGTAGATCAAACATTCTTCTATTTTCTTAATAAAAGCGTAGAACAATCAGAATTGTGTGCTTTGTACGCTCTTGGAGATTCTTGTGTTATTACATCTCTAAGAGATGGAATGAATCTAGTAGCCCTGGAATATATTTCATGCCAGGAAGATAACAAAGGAATCCTCATACTCTCAGAATTTGCCGGTGCGATGCAAACAGTACCAGGTGCTCTTTCTATAAACCCATGGAATATTGATGAAATAGCAGATGCCATGAAAAATGCTATGGTTATGACACAACAGGAAAGAAAAGAAAGATACGATATAAACAAAATAGGAATTGAAAAATTTACAGCAGCTAAATGGGCCAAAGATAATCTCGATATTTTAATGGATTTACATAAATAGTAAATAATTATAATTTTAAAGTAAAAAAAACTCATTTAAATTATATTTTAATATTTCTATATTTTCTTGTATTTAAAATTTAATAGTTTAATGTTTAATAGTTTAATGTTTAATAATTTAATGTTTAATAGTTTAATGTTTAATAGTTTAACGTTTAATAGTTTAGTGTTTAATAGTTTAATAGTTTAATACTTCTATATTTAATTACATTAATTAGATAAATTAAAAAGCTTAAAATTTTTTTTATCAAAATTATATTTTCTATAATCTTTAGTGATAATACGTAAATAAATAATAAATCTAAAAAATAATGGAAAAATATTCAATCATTAAAAATTGGTTTAATGATATAAGATGTTTGAAGATTAAAAAAAGTTTAATTTTAAAATATAAATTTATAAAAAAATACCAAACGATTCAGAAATACTTTAAAGAGAATACTAAAATAAAAAAGAATACTAAATTAAAAAAGAAAAATAAATTTAAAAACAATAATAAATTTGAAAACAATAATAAATTTGAAAATAATAATAAATTTGAAATGAATAATAAATTTGAAATGAATAATAAATTTGAAATGAATACTAAACTATAACATTTCACCAAAATATAATCAAATTGTAATTTTATTAAAAAATTAAAAAAACCTTCTATTTTTTCCTGTAATTAGAATATCCATAACCTATAATACTAGGCCTGACAGCAGATTCACTCTTATTTTCTTTATATTCAGTATAATGCTCTCCACATCCCCAGGAGGTAGGTGGTTTAAAAGAATATGTAAATTTACTTGTCACTGCTTCAATAAAAGTTTTAAAATTTTTAAATGTTCTGGAAATTGGCTTACCATAAGAAATCTTTTTTGTTGGGACCATAGATTCTGAAATTTTGTCTTTGACTGTAATTTCTTCTTTTTCTGTGGAAAGAGAAGAAATGGATTTGTCAGAAGATTTGGAATCCGAATTTATTTGTGGATTTTCTTTTTCTTTTATTGGTGATGAAGGTCTGTGTGTTGAATTTTCAGAGGATTTTGATTCTAAAATTTTTATATTTTCTTTTTTAAAAGTCTCTCTGATTGGTGAAGAAGGTCTGTGTGTTGAATAATTTTTTGGTGCCACAATTTTTGTACTTTCTTCCTTAATTGTCTCTCTTGTTGGTGAAGAGAGTCTGTGAGGTGGATAGTCTTTTATTTCAACATTCCTCATACTCTCCTCCTTCTTAAAATTTTCTTTTATCGGTGATGAGGGTCCGTGAGGTGGATAGTCTTTTAGTTCAACATTCCTTGTACTCTCCTTCTTAAAATTTTCTTTTATCGGTGATGAGGGTCTGTGGGGATAATCCTTAGATTCTCCATTCCTTGTGCTCTCCTTCTTAAAATTTTCTTTTATCGGTGATGAGGGTCTGTGAGGATAATCCTTAGATTCTCCATTCCTTGTGCTCTCCTTTCTAAAATTTTCTTTTATCGGTGATGAGGGTCTGTGAGGATAATCCTTCGATTCTCCATTCCTTAAACTTTCCTTTCTAAATGTTTCTTTCTTTTTTATTAAACCATTTCTTTTCTTCCTATCATTTAAAACAGAAGAATATTTTTCTTCTTCATTTATATCATAAAAATGTCCTCTTTCTTCCATTCGGTGTCTGTCCGTACATTTTTTACTGAGAATTTCCTGTGCCAATTTTTTTGCGTGTTCCACATTTTTTTTGTAAAATTCCGAATTTTTATCCAAAACAACTGTATATTGAGATTCATCAAAACTAGATTTTATACCAAAAAGTTGTTCATTTGCTTTAAATTGGTCCCAGTTTTTACTTTCTTTTACATTAAAACTTTCACTTTCACCATTCTTACACTCAAAATGCACCAAATCACTTTTTTTATCTTCTTTTTTACCCATAAAATCACCATCAATAAAAAATCCTTCATTTTCTTGTATCTCAGATATTTTTAAAGAATCCTCCATTCGTATAACTAAAGTAGGAAAAATTAACTTCGGATTTGTTACAAAATATGCATCACTCAAATCTATCAAATTATTGTTAAAATTCTTAAGATTTCCTATTATTTCATCATCTGTGATTGTTCGTATCTTAATAAATATTTTTGTTGCACTCTTCATGGGTTCACTAGCTTCTTTTTCATTTTTTTTCTTTTTAAAAATGTCTGTCAAGAAATTAACCAATATATTACTTTTTAAAAATTCTCTAAACATCTTATATTTTGTTTGACTCGCTTGTTTTATAGTAAAATGTGAAAAGTGTTTCAGATAAGAACCAACTTATTTTTTAAAAATTTTAAAATATAAAAAAATATAAAAATAGATAAAAAATAATATTTTTTTTTTATTTTTTTACTCTTTAAAATTTCTAATAATTTTGTTTTTTTTATTAAATTAATTTTCTAATTTAGAGATGTCTCTTTTTTTTAATACAATAATAACTTGGTAATTTTTTAATAAAATTTCCAATTTTTTATAATTCTAAAATAAATTTTGTATTTTTAACTTCTAAAATAATTTATATCTTTCTAGCCTAAACTCACCTTTTAAATTTAAAAATAATTTATATCTTTTAACTTTACTCACCTTTTAATTTTCTAAATTACTCACCTTTTAATTTTCTAATTTACTCCCCTTTTAATTTTCTAAATTATTCACCTTTTAATTTTCAAACTAATTCACTTCTTATTTCAAATTTATTTTTAAATTATTATTTTACATTAAATTTACTACACCCCATGGTATTCTCACTTCCTTCTCTTCTCTACCAATACAATGAACTAGAACCTTACATTGACACCGAAACTATGGAAATTCATCATCAAAAACACCACCAAACATACATAAACAATCTAAACACTGCTCTAAGTAAAGTACCTTCTATGGTAGATCCTTCTCTTGTAGAAATTTTGTTGTCTACAAATAATTTTACAGAAATATCTGAAGATTTAAAAAAAACAATTTTAAACAATGCGGGTGGTCATTACAACCACAGTCTCTTTTGGGTTTGTATGAGTCCAAATTCAAATGTAACTGATATGCTTATTCCTCTAAAAACACAAATCGAAAAAGATTTTCAATCTTTTGAAAATATGAAAAATATATTTAATAGTAAAGCTTTGAGTGTCTTTGGATCTGGATGGGTATGGCTTTGTTACAATACAAACCAACAAAAATTGTCAATTACTACTTCTTTAAATCAAGATAATCCTATTTCTTTTGATACCAATCTCATTCCATTTTTATGTCTTGATGTATGGGAACATGCCTATTACTTAAAATATCAGAATAAAAGAAAAGATTATGTGGATCAGTGGTGGAATACAGTTGATTGGAAAAATGTTTCGTTGTTTTATGATGAATATGCTCTTACTGGACATCATATACGTGTTGAAGCAGATGGTAAGATTGGGATGAGGGATTTGTGAGAAATTAAAATTTTCTTTGTTTTAATATTAATTTTTCTTATTTGAACTTTTTCTGTCACTTTCTTAATATTTCTTTAAGGTTTTTTTAAAATCAAAGTATAATATTTATGAGCTAAAGATTTTTTTTTAATTCTTATAAATTTTTTTTAAGTCGGATCTTAAAGACAGAAGAGAGGAATATAATATTTATGAGCTAAAGATTATTTTTTTAATTTTCTTTAATTTTTTATTTCATGTCTTAAAGACAGAAGAGAGGAATATAATATTTATGAGCTAAAAATTCTTTTTTTTTATTTCATATCTTAAGAAAATGTCAAGGAAATATAATATTTATAATCTAAAATTTTTTTTTTAATTTTTTTTTTCACATTTATAAAAAGATTAAATGTAATTTTTAAATGTAATTTTATTTAAAATATTTATATTTAAATTCCAAGATAAGCAGACACATCTAAAAGTTCTAAAGTTTCTTCGTCTCTCATTTCAAAGTCAGAAGGTTTCGTACGATGATTATTATAATTATATTGGAAATTAAGAAAATCTACTACTCTTTTAAGAAGACGTGAATGTATAGGAAGAACTGCTGATCGGCATTTTGCTTCAACAAATGGATGGTTTTCAGAAAATATAAATTTTAATGTTGAACTTTGGAATGCAATTTTTTCAGGAACAATAAATTCGTGTCCGTCGTAGGAAGTGAGTTTAATGTTTTTTGTCATTTATGTGTTTGTTTATGTAAAAAGAAATAAATATTTTTTTTTTGAGATGAAACACTCTGTTTGGCTATCCAACAAGTCAAAGATCTAAAACATCTTTGTTTTAGATTTATATAATTAAAATGATTTGTTGCCTTTTTAAGGAAATTCGATTGTGTAACTCAAATAATTTATTTCATTTTAAAAAGAAAAATAATTATGAAAATAATTTTTAGTAGTTTGACTTAAATAATAGTGATATCAATGTATTTATATTCGATGATAGTATTACCATTGTCTAGTATAAAAATTTCTATTTTTATTATTTATATTTAATTAAAATTATAATTGATACAATTAATTTTTTATTATAAATATTACATTTGATGTGAATAAGCTTTATAGTTTCAAATAAATTTGTCAAACTAGCAATCAAATAGATTAAATCAATTGATAGGTAAGGAGTTAAATATTTTATTCGTGTTTAGAACCCTTGGAATGAAAAGAAGAAAAAAATCTGAAAAATAAAGTTTGTTAAAAATTTTTTTTTAATAAAATTTATGGCCATGTCAAGTTATCAAATTACAGATCTTCGAGTAGTTCGCATAATAAAGATTATGGAAACAATCTTAAGGCAATCTTTATACATATAAAGCTGATATATGAATGAATCATAAATTTGATTAAATATAAAAATATTCTAAATTTTTGTGCAATTTGTTAAAATATAAAATCAACAGTTTTATAATCGAGAATTCTATTTTAAAGAAATAGAGAAACTGGTAGCGAAGATTGTGATAAATTGTATAAAGAGATACATTGTTACCTTTGTTTTTTGTGTTGTGTATAGATCCATAAAGTCGCAAATATATAAACAAATTTACAAAGAACTAAAACACTAAAAAATTTCTTTAAAAAATAAACTCTTGCTTATCTATGATCTGGTGCGTATCAAAAGCAAAATTTTACTTTTGTCTCGGTAACAGAGAATACTAGTTTTCTCATAAATGAAAAAAACTTGAAACTATCAAGAATAAACACATCTAATCATTTACAGTAGCAAAACGCAGTGAATATTTGGCTTCATGCGTTTTCATGTAAAAATAGATACCAAAATATACCAATGAAAACCTAAAGATTCTGATTTTGATCATGTTTTATGGCTTTTTTTACAGATTGAACCTTAAGAAAAATCAAATAGCAAAATTAAACAATATTGCATAAAAAACATATATTGTATATTGTTTAATATAACAACAACCCATTTGCAATCAAATCGATTTATATATTGGAATGAAAAGAAGCTCTTATTTTAATCAACGTATGAATTACGTCAGATTGCAGTGATTTAATTTATTCACCAATGAGATTCTTTAAGAACCTTACCGTTTTTTTTACCGATTTTTAAATAGTTATAGAAAAGCAAAGAAATTTTAACTAATAACGCAGCAATCCTAACGCCGAAGAATAGCAAAAAAACATATTTGTATTTAATAAGGTTTCTTCCCGATAAAGTATCGAATAGAAAAATATACCAGTAAGAAATAAAATATAATACTAAGAATAATACTATATTGAGATTTGTGATTATCGAAACATCTTAGGCACAAGAACAAAAGTATATAGGCGAAATGGTTTTCTGCTATATAAGATAGAAATGTATCCTGACTGCAAGATAAAAACTCCTGTCTTTTTTTATAATTAGTAATGCTTTAGCAAACTGGTGTAAAAAAATACTTGGATATTACTAAATTAGACAAATAATGAAATGCTTAGATTTACTTTTACTAAATAGATGCAAACTTCCCCACCATTCCGGGTGCAGAATTGGCTTCGAATGTTCTCTGCTTGTGTAAAAGGCGGCTAATAAGGACTTGTTCTCCAGGTTTGGGTTGGGCGTCGGGCTATCAACCTTTTAAAACTAACTTGTTACGAAACTCGAAAAAGTAAGCAAACCCACTGTAAAAAGACCCGTGGGTGGTATTACTGTAAGCGACCAAGGCTCGTGCAGGGTTTTATGCGAACAAAATGGTGAAATGGATATAAATTAAGTATATTAAAGTAACTTGGAGTCACTTTGTACAATTCATTCTTTAAACAACATAAGGAATTAAAAGGGAATCTTTAAAACAGAAGATTTTTTCATATTTATTTTCATGAATCAGATAGGATTACACTTAATTGAAATCAGAATTATTTCAAAATTCTCACTTAAAATTATAGAATTGAATCAAATAAGAAAGCTTAACTCTTTGGCTAATGATTCAAACCAACAGAGATTAAAAATATCCATTTATAATGATGGAAAAAAACAGCAGAGGTTATTGAAGCATTAGTGACCATGTTATCGAAGAATCACTCTATATAAGACTTTGATTCCTACTTAGTAGACGCTTTTATCTGATGAATAGGGAAAGTTTTCGGCTGGTCAAAAAACTAAACTAATCAAAAGAAAAATGTCTAAAACGCTCAAACCAACAGATTCCTTATTCACTAGCGGGTTGTATTTTCATCCTTTGAACTGAACAGGTTGTAGAAAAAAAATTTGGTCAAAATCAAATTAAAAATTTTAAAACAGGCCGAATACGGAAAAAAGTGACAAAAAGCGGTCAGATGAGTGTAATACTAGATTTGATTTGATAAATTTTTACCATTTAAACTGTTGAAAAACTTTATTTGTAATTTGAATACTAAATAAAATATTTTATTTTGCAAAATCATATTTAATAATTTTAACAAAATTTTAATATCTTCAAGTCATATTTTGAAAAAATAAAATAAATATTTTATTGCACAAATGCATATTTCAAAATATTTTTCATATCTTCTTCTTCTTCTTTATCAAATGAAAAGAAACAACAACAACTTGGCAGTTTCCTTTTACTTGCATCACACAAATCATTTTTACTATTAACAAAAATATACGGAACACCTTTTTCTTCACACAAAACCGGTAAATGCGAAATTAAATCCAAAGGAGATACATCTCCTCCCAAAACCATAAACCCATTCTTTCCGCCCAATATAGCCTTAGTACACGCACTAGCACCTCTTTTCAATACACCCGCCCTTCTCTTAACTTTTAAAAGTTTTTGTATTTTACCAGTAATTTTTTCGTTAGCTAAAGGAGACGCAATAGGAATCATAAAAGGGTAAAAAAATAAAAAATTAAAAAAAATAAATAAAAAGATTTATCGATACTTAAGTAAAGAAACCGTATTATTTCTCTTCCAACACGCTTTTCTACTTCCACCTTTGGTTTTATTAAATCTTAAACCTTTACCAAGTCCCCTACTAGATTTTGTAGCAGATGTAAGTCCTCTAGCCTCACGGTGCTTCTTATCTCCCTTACATATCCAATTAAGTCTAGGATCGTTACGAATACTTTGATTCATTGGATCAACCATTATAACTTCATAAAACTTATACACCCAGTCCTGTGCAACCCAATACGAGTTTAAAATTCGATAATTTCCTATTTTTTTTCCAACTTCAATTTCTCCTAAAGCTTGTAAACTCTTAGAACCTTTTCGTTGCTGAATACCTTGGTTGCTTGGTTTCCCATTTATTATACCTTTTTTTGCTACTCTTTTTGCATTTCCTCTTTTAACTCGAACTCTGAAAATATAAATACCAGATTTTGCTTTATATCCCAGTTTACGTGCCTTTTCTGGATATGTAGGTCTCATAGCACGATGTACAACTGGTCTCTGTCTGTATTCCCATGCTCTTAATCTTAGTAAATATCTCATTACATCAGATTGCTTTTTTTTATGAAGCTCCCGTAGGTAAAAACTTGCACCCATTAAGGGGTCTGACTTTCAAGTAATTGAAAAAAAAGAAAAAATAATTTTATAAATAATTGAATTGAAAGCAGTTTCTAAAAAAATTATATATTTTACTGTAAGAACCATCTATTAGACAAAAAAAAACCAAAAAGAAAAAAAATAGTTTTTAAAAAATAACGAAATTACTAAATAAGAAATAAAAGTGACGCTTTATTTTAATTAATAGAACATTGAAATAATGAATTTATTAAACAAAAATATATTGTATATTACAACTAAACATCAAATACTCTAATTCGTCATTTAAACTTTGTCGCAAAAACATTTTTATATAAGATGAGATGTAAAATAAAATATTTTACAGTTTTACCGTTGAATATGACTGTCTAAAATTAAAATCAGAATTTATAAAATTTATTTAATTTTATTTAAAGAAATTATGTTCTATATTCTATATTGTATATTCTAAATTGTATATTCTAAATTGTATATTCTAAATTCTATATTCTTTATTCTAAATTCTATATTCTAAATTCTATATTCTAAATTCTATATTCTTTATTCTTTATTCTTTATTCTATATTCTTTATTCTTTATTCTTTATTCTTTAATCTTTGTTCTATATTCTTTATTCTTTGTTCTAATTCTTTATTCTTTATTAAATGTTTTTATTTTAGTCTCTTTAGATTATTTTCTATTTTAGCCTATATTCTTGGTCAATCGAAACAAGAAAAACCTAATTTATATTTTTGATTAAATCGATAGGTTAATATTGTATTTATAACTTTATACTGTAAATATTCTGCTTTGTTAAAATAAGTATTACTTTATTTAAAAGTATCACTTTTTTTAAAATAGTGGCAACTGTTATATTTGTTTCTGCTTTGTTGAAAAATCTTATTTTAGTAAAACCATATATTAATATTTCAACAAATTTTAGGTTGGAATCATAATTTGTTATAAAAATTGATTTTATTCTAATGGTATTTGATCTTTAAGGATGTAATTCTTATTTAGAAATGGATACTTTGTATAATTTGGTACCAAAATTAATATTTAATTTCTATAAATTTATCTAAAATCTTTAGTTTTCTACTTTGAAATAAACCCTGCCTTCTGATTATTTCATTTCTAAATATTAGTCAATCTTTGCGAGTGCTTATGCTTTAATAGTTTAAAATATTCAGATTTATAGATTTTAGAAGCCCTATATGGCAGTGTATATTCTAAATATTTAAGTTTTATTTAAGTGTCTGATTAAAACTTATTTCTCCGATTTTCTTCGTTTTGCTAACAAATCAATCTTAGAAATAAAAATTAATAAAACACTTTAATAGATTTTTAAATCCTATGTATTGAATTCTATTAATAGATCAACTAAAAAAAGCTATTTAAAAAGGAAATACCTAGCTATATTAAAATTACGAGATATCATATAATAACCTATGATTCTGATAAAAATTATATTCCCAATCCTAATTTTTCTAACTTTACTAACTTTTCTTGAAAATATTAATTAATCAACCTTTTTTTTGCTCGTTTAATATATTTATATCTCAGATAAATTAAATATAACAGTATTTTCCCTTTTATAGTCTTTGAATCGAGTTTTTTAAATAAAAATTCTAACAAATTTGCTTTCTAATTTTATATTTGTCCAAAATTTAATCTCATCTAGTAAATTCATTTATATATTATAAGTTACAAAATATTACCATTATACTTTTAATGATATCATATCGTTTATCCAATCTAAAAAAGAAATAATCTTTTTATTTCTCTATATACCCAATCTCTTATTATTAAACACAGCTACTAATATGTTAATATCAAAGTCTATATTAATTCAATTCGGATACTTGTTATATATTTTTAATTTAATTAATTTTACATTTTTTTAGATTTATATAAGCTATATATTTCAAAACCAACTATTTAATAAAATAATTCTGGGTTAAAATATTTTTAACATTTTTATATGTTTTCTTCTACCTCTTTAACCACTATTGTCTCTTCTTCCAAATCCGACTCTTCATTTATGTTATTGGTCGGTTCCTCTAAAGTGGTTCCTCCTTGTGAAATAAAGGGTGTACTATTTTTTGGTTTAAAATTTTTTGCATCATCTTCCTCTCTCTTCTCTCCTTTTAAAGGGGGTGTTGGTTCCTCATGCATCTCTGATCTCATAATAACACCCATTGACGCTCTCTCCCAGCTCTCTTCGGCATTTAGTCCTGACTCAAGTCCTCTTCGTCGATCAAAGGAAATTGTTTCGACTGTTTTCTTAAGTACTATAGACTGAATGTATGCCTCTACATTCATGGGTATTTCTAGTCTTTTAAGATGAGATTTATAGTATTTTGTCACAATACCGTCCCAGTTCATCACATAAGGGATTATCTCAACACTACACTTGTAAATAAGATCCAACTCATTGGCTAGCAGGTCATACTTCCTAAGTTTTTCACTTTCAACTATTTGAAGTGAATCTTAGGAAGTGAATCCTACTTCAATGAGTGTTATCTTATTCTTCTTCTTATCTAAAATAAATATGTCGGGTCTGTTATTCCGAATTGTAACATCAGTTTTTATTCTGGTGTCTACTCTTATCTCTGGATACTCATTATCAAGAATTTCTTGAACTGAGTGACTCCTAATTCGTTTTGAAGACTTAAACTTATATCTATTGAAGAGAAATAAGTGTACGCATCTAACCACTTCATTATGCCGTCTGGTGTAGTCATGGTCTAGCATTTTTTCACATCGAGTTGCTAGATGATCTACTGTCTTACCAGACTTCCCGCAGTGTTGACACATACCATCTGCTCTCCAGAATACATTTCTATCCTGGATATAGCAGAACACAGCTTCATTTCGTAGCCTAATATTCCCTCTCTTTAGCCATCTTGAAGAGTCACTAACACTTACAAGCTCATTTTTTCTTGCATTATATAACTTTGAATGGAGTTTTCGTTTTTCTATTTCGTTATATAGTTTTGCAAGTTGA
Source organism: Hamiltosporidium tvaerminnensis (assembly GCA_022605425.2). Taxonomy (NCBI): domain Eukaryota; kingdom Fungi; phylum Microsporidia; family Dubosqiidae; genus Hamiltosporidium; species Hamiltosporidium tvaerminnensis. Next base: position 1,876,489 of record CM061246.1, read on the forward strand.
GCTTCTTCTAAACTTTTCTTAGTGACTTCTTCTACCAACCTTTACTTTACTTTTAAGAAGCCTTTTATTAGTGCAAGATGGATTTTATTATTATTCTCCACCTTGTGGATTGCTGCTCGTCTATTTGATATTTCTTTACTTTTTTCCAGACAATCCAAGAGTTGCAGAAGCATATGTTCGCTTCGCAACTCAACACTATGTAGGCCTCTTCCAAGTTCTGTTCTAGGAAGGTATAAACGCTCTTTACATCCTGGGCGGAGATGTATCTTATTCTTCACCAACACCGCACGCACTGCATCATCCAACTTAGAGAAGTCAGCTGGTTCAAGTCGAAGTACTCCTATGTGATAGTTGATTCACGATATCGCCTGTTGATTGATTGATTGCAGAAAATAAATTTTTTGCGTTTAATCTAGTGTGACTCAGTCTTTCAACTCTTGCTATCAGTTTGCTCTGTACTTCTTCAAATGAGCTACGTGTTGGGATTCCTCTGCTATCTTCTATTATTCCTAAATATTTGTAAACACTAACACCTTCTAGAAGAGTAGCAGTATCTTCACAACACTTATCATTTGTGGCTGACTTCTCTTTGTTAATCTCTAACCCAATCACCTCTAAAAATTCCTTTGCCTCGTCTGTCATAGCACTCAATGTCGAACTGTCTTTAGCAAGGAGCTTTAGATCATCAATAAACAAGAGATGATTAGTAGAATGGGATTCTGCATCTGTTTGTACTGTCACTTTTGTGTATTTTTCATTAAGCTTTCGGCTTAATGGATCCATACACAACACAAATAACAAAGGTGACAAACTATCTCCTTGTAGAATCCCTCTATCAATCTTCTTGCTCATGATTTTTTCAGGCCCTACTGATATATCAATTTTCCATTTTGATATAATTACCTTAATAAATTTCAGGGTCCAATAAGGTAAATTAAGGTTTTCAATGCATTGAGTTAAATAAGCATGATCTATTGAATCATAAGCTTTTTTAACATCAATCCATGTTGCCTTAAGATTATTTCCATACTCTTTATTTAAGGCAATATTCAGTAGAGCCTGCTCTTTCGCTCCCTGCACACCTCTTACCGCCCCTATTTGGTTCTCTGCAAGCAACCCTCGCCTTTACACTTCAATTTGAACGACTTTCGTTACACACTTTGCTGTTAACTTATAGAGGTTGGACATACAAGTGATTGGCCTGTAGTCAGAGCCTCTTCGTGGAATTCCTTTCGGTATCAAATACGTAAGCCCGCAGTAAAACCAATCAGCTTGAGTTGTTCCTTCTAAACATATAACTTTCAAAATATCATAAATATATTTGTGAAGAGTTGTAAGTTTCTTATTGAAAAAATTGTAAATACCATCAATTCGAGCAGCTTTACAATTAGGGAGCCAATTAATGATATTTACAAATTCATCAAGTGAAGGAAACGTGGTCGGATGATTATCTGATACAAATGGAATCAAATAATTCTCGCTCGTGACTGTGTCATCATTTTTGTTCCAGATTGTAGACTAAAAACTCACAATTTCATCACGACTAACCACATGCTCGGATTCCACACGCTCAGATAACCCACGATAAAATCGACCTCGGAAAAGCTCAAACATACGATTCTCTTTTCGGAATTGCTTCCTACTTTCATACATCGTAATTTTTTTCTCGTAAACATTCAAAGACACATTCTTCTTAACTAAAGCCTCAGAAAGATCAGTTACACTACTCAAGTTTAAATTAAACTCTCGCATGATTTTCTTAAGGCTCTTCGTTTCCGAAGTGGAGAGCTTTTCCTGCTTACGAGCCTTCTCGAGAAGATCTTTGGAAAGTACTAACTTAGAAATTTTACTTTCTATTTTTTCCTTCCAAGCGGATCTAGGCTTTTCTTTGCGTGTTGCCTCGTCATAGCATACCTGCGCAGCTTGCATGATATACGCGGCTTCCGTAATTGACTCAGGTACATGAGCTCCTGCATATTCACCGACTACTCGATTAATGAGATCCAGAACTTTACTATCAACCAACTCATTTGGATGTTTTCTAGTTCGGACCACCACGTTTCTAATTTCCTTCATCGAGATTTCTTTGATTTTACTCAAAAATTTATCTCTCGGGTTTATGTACTCCGTGGTGTCGGTCAAGGTGCATGTATCAGCGAGACAAGTGGCGATTCTACGTCGCTCTCCATTCTCTTCTGATTTTACTTCCTTTCCCATCTCACCTTGTGCCAATTTTTTTAACACTTCGAGAGTTTCAGTGCAGCTGAATTTCTCATTATAGTGCCTGTGAAGCTCTGTCCAGCCACTTCATGGCATTCTTTCAAACCTTGTCTGTACTGCAAAAAAAACAATTCGAGGCCATTCCTTCGGGTCGGCTGTTACGGAATCGAATATCGTCCGCAATGCCATTAGCCTGTTACCTTCCGGAATAGCTAGAGCACAGGGGCTTGTCATGTCGTACGATGGCTCGCACGCAGAGACTTCAACCGAAGAGGGAACTGGTGTATTAGGCGAAAGTAAGGTGTCAAGCCCACTATTTTGCATTTTACTGCATGTTTGGCTTGGTGGTTGAGGTGTTATTGTTGTGTAGGAGGAGGAAGGTAGGGGAATCGCCGGTGGGTGTAGCTTACATTTTTGTATCTCACTATCACTCTTTTTCACCTCATCAGCGTCGTTTGCAGCCTTTATTTTGGTATTTTTCGATATTTCGCTGCTAACATTTTTCTTTCTACCCATTATCCTAATTTATAAAATCTAACTTATAATATTTTTTAACATTCTTAGCCCACGATATGTCTTTTATTATGCTGATGGCTTCTTTAGAGAATTTAAATATTTCCAATATTTCAACCAGAACCATTTTAGATAGATCAATATATTTTGGTTGGTCAAGGTTTTGCAATTTCTTGGATGTAAAATTCCTTTCTTTGATCGGAACGGAATTGAATATAATCGAACACCATATAAATCGAATTAAGTTTTTGAAGGAACTGTTCCTTTCAAACTTAAAAATGTTTAAAATTTTTATAAACAGAAGATATTTTTCTTCATTTATATTATCGATCAAATAAGGAAATTCTAATATTGTTTTATAAAAGTAGAAAAATTCTTCAAAGGTAATAATATTTGCAGAAATATATAAGTTTTGATCGTTTTTCTCGCCAAATCTACTCTCTGTTGGAAACTTAAATGGAAAAGCATCCATGTCAATCACAAATGTTTCTAGGAGTTTACAATTTGAAATTCGACAATATTTTTTATATTTGCCATCTAAAGAATCTAAACACAGGTAAGATTCTAAAATGATACTTTCTGATGTCAAAGCCTTGTCAGCATTTTTCTCAAAAAAATAAGATTTAATGTCTTCTGAGTAATTATAAATCTCAAAGTTAATATAATCAACAATGAACCAAAATATAGGTTTGTGTTTATAAGAAATTGCATCAAAGATCCGATATTAAACATATTTAAGGGAAACGAGATATTAATTATATAGAGATGATGTTATACATTATCATAAAAAATTTAATATAAATGCATAAAGATTTGGTCTTGGAAATTTTATCTATATTTTGTTGCGATAAAAAAAAAGAATTTTTTTTCAAATTTTGAACTATTTTAATTTAAATTTATTAACTTAATAAATTAAAGAATTCAATTTCTAATATGGTTTTTAATTAGTTTAACTGAACATTATTTTTGATGTTGTTCGATTTTAGTAACTCTTGATCTAACAAATAATTTTTAAACATTATGCGAATAATTAACAACTAAAGTTTTGATATCAAGTATTTTTGTCAATATTTGAAATGTAAAATGTTTCTATGTTATCATACTAAACACCAATGATTCTTAATTGAAAAAAAAACGTACCACTGTTAATAAATAAATAAGCATTGCTAGATAGCATATAATGAATTTTAAATTACAGATAAAATACCAAAAAAAGCTTTGCATCATATTAAATTTTATGGCGAAATAATAATACGTATTAATTTAAGAATTTATGTTTTAAACTATAAAATATCTGTATTTGCAATTCGTAATTTTCTTTGTAATGCATAGAGTATTTCGTAGTTATGGCGCATAATTTAATATTCTAACTGTCAAAATAAATAAACAAGCTATAGAAACGTATTTCCGATCGAGAAGAAATCTTATTTCATTTCAGTCTTCAATAAGCTTAGTCTTTGTCCGAACAAAAATCATTTGGTATGTATTTCGTGATCTATAGCTATTTGATAATAAAAAAAAGGTTATCATTCTCGTTTATATATGCACCTTGCTTGTTTGGTTTAAATTCGCAGCTTTCTGCCCGTTACCCTGGCCGATTCATTTATCATTGACATGTTTTAGAATTAATTCACACTATATATAAGCTAATACAATCCAAAACCGATTTTTAATCTACTGATACACAAAACGAACAAAACCGGTATTACCAATTAATGATGGCTATATTGATGACCTTTTTCTGAAATAGAAATCTGATAACTATGAATTAAAGATTTTACAAGAGCAAAAACTTCTTTGAATATTTTGCGCTAAAATTGTGGACTTGAAAGGCCTAGAATAGATATATCTTATGTTGGTTTTGATTGAAACGGAGTCACAAATATGCTAGATTATTCGCAAGATCTATGGAAAAGAACATAATAATGCTGTATGTATATGTGGCTTTGCAAAACAAGTTTATAAAATTTGGTAAGATTAGAGCAAAAAAAACATTTTTATTATTGATTCATTCATCCTCGGCACTGTAGCCCTACAGGAGCCCTGGCTTACCTCAGTAATACCGCCGACCGGTTTTTTTCTGGTAAATTTGTTTACTTTTTTGGGTTTCGTAACAAGGAGGTTCTAAATGGTGGGTTGTAAACCCTACGCCCAACCTGGAGAACCAGTTCTTTTTAGTCGCTTCTTCGACAGACAGTTAATTCACCAAGCCAATTCTGTACCCAGCATGGTGGGAAGGGGGGAGGGATCGAACATGGCTCTTCAGAATTGAATTTCGATATCCGCATCACTAGACCAGTGGCACAGGGTCTTTATATTCATCTCTATAAAAAACACGATAGATTATCGGTATTAGCCCAAAACTTCAGGATAACAAAAGAAGTAAGACGCTGTTAAAAATAACCCGAATATTGATATATAAATTTCATAAAAACATGATTATGGTGTCATAGCTTATTACCATTTATACAATCGAGTAATTTCTTAACTTGGCTCATTTCGAAATGTTTATTGGTCTAAAAAAGTATGAAAACGATTACAGTATTCCGATGAAATTCATGACTCTTTAATTCGTTCATAAATTCTTATAAAATCAATAACAATATGTGGAAATATAAAATGAAACACTTCCAAACGTTAAATGGTGCAAATAAATGGTTACACACATTATTAAACAACATTTCTAGATTTTAGTATGTAATTGAATTGCATTAATAAATATATTTCTTTTTTTTTAAGTAAAAATGAATGTAATAATATTATAGAATTTCTTTTAAGTTTTTTACAGATAGATAAACAATTCTATAGTAGAACCAATGTTTAAAGCTTTTTCGGCATGAACATATTATTATTCTTGATAATCGTTGAATAAAACAACTAAACTTCAAATAGTATCATTAAATTTCATACCGGGCAAAATTAATAGATTTTTCATAAAAATGACTAAGAATAGATACAATACACGAATTACCTTTTACAACATATTGTTAAAAATAACAGTTTTTGCAGACACAGAAATCAATTCACATGAAAATTTTCTACACAGAAAAAAGACTGAATGGAATAAAAATAGGCGATAAAGTGAACAGAATAGACATATATATAATGCCGAACTGAACCTTTAAAAAATTAAACGTAAATAAAAAAGAAGAGGAAAATATGCAGTTTAAAAATGAACCTAGGTTTTATTAGAAAACTTCTCAAGAGTGAAAATAATTCTGATTTGAAAGACCAAGCAAATATGTGAGCAAAAGATGTGGAGAAGGTATAAAAACCTACTTTACAATATTATGAAAGTATAACTCAATTAAGAAGTTTAAAATGATAAATCTACTTTGTTTTTTTTATGAATATAAAATTAAGTTCGTTTCACGACCTTACCAGCTAGTATATTTTAATAAATTATCTTATTGAAAATAAAAATATCATTAATAGCATATTGAGACTTATCGGTGTATTTAAGAACATCTAAGATTTAATATAAAAAATGATTCGGTTTTGATAAATTCTTAATTCAAATTTATTATTTATTGTGTAATAATCCAAAGCAGAAATATATGCTGAAAAGCGGTTCAATGTAACTCTCAAAATAATGAAAATTCTAAGAAAATAGTATTGAATAATATAACACAGTGACGAGGAACTGTTGTTTAAAATACGCTAAATATAATATGATGCTTATTCGGAAGAAAAACATTAGGTTAAATTTCTAAATTCTTACTTTGATTGTATTTTAAATAATGTATTTAACTATACAATTTTCCAAAATTTATTTAGAAAAAAATTCAATACCGGCGCTTCAAATATTTCAGGATTCTTACTCTTTTCTTTCAAAAAGCAATCTTTAATTCAGTAGCGAAACCAAATTTCAAAGGTAAACCAATAAGGAATTATTGCGGATTTCAGAATAGTTTAATTGTGTTATTTGCTTTAATTGTATTTTTTTATGTATGTGTATAAAGCTCAATTCAGAGGACTCTGATATTGTATTAAGATCAAATGATTGTGTCTAAAATTATTGTTTCGAAAATCTAGGAAATATATATGACTTTGCAAAATTAAAATAGACAAATATGTAAAGTATAATATTGAGCAAAACATAATATCAAGTGAAAAAAATTTCTCTTTTCATAATGATCAACGCTTATGAGTTAAATTTTGCAGTTTCTAAAGTATCGAATTATATTCTTTAGATTTGTAATTTTCTACAGTCTAAATCGTCACTGTAAAGTCTAATGTTGAAAAAATTTATATATTCGTCTATTCGAATTAAAATATGTAATGTACAAGAAATATTTGCAAATATATTTGCAATAATAAGAGTTATATTCCATATTAAAATCAGTTATATATACTCGAAAAATGATCGAGACAACGCTACAAACCCATAAGCTTTTTATAATTTGTTTTAAACCATGGATAATAATCAAAATCTCATAACTTATTTACGGTTGTGTCAAATATTATCTTTAGATGTAGTTTGATAAATTTCTACCTAAAAATTTTTACTGATATTCTACTTATTAATACGATTTTTCTTCAAAAAGGTAAAGGTCAATCATTTTAGCAAAAACATAATATTGGTACTCAAAAAGCAAGAAATTCTCATTAGTTTGATCAAATAATAGATTAAGAAACATTATAAACCCGCAAATTTTTATGAATATAATACAAATACAACTGTAGAAAGACACAAACAGCACAATATAATATATTTAGTAAATTCAATTATTTAAATGTAAAAATAAAATACGAAACTTGATTTTGTTTCAAAATTTGAAACATTAATGGTAGATTGAGGATTCAAAAACGGATCAGCATAAAGAAAGTCACTTACCACATTTGGTATTAAACTATTATCGATATAGTATTATTATTATCTGATAGTATGATATATAATTTTGAAATTTAAATTGCTATATAAATAATATGGATATCATTAAAACACCAAACCTCGAATTATATTTTATTTATTCTATAGGAAGGAAATTAGTTTTTAAAGATTTTTTTAAATATCTTACTTCATATTAAACATAAGAAATATAGTACCCATCCAATATTTGTTAAGTAAATCATATATTTATAAATTTACTTAACAAATATTATTTCTAGATATATATAAGATATTAATTTACAGTATATTAAAATTTCAATATGCTTTCTATATTATATTTTCTTTTTTCTTTTAGATTAAATTTTTATGGATACGCGGTAGAAATAAAAAAAATCGAGCTACAATATTTTCGAATCAATTAGTAAAAATTTATGCCATCTTAAATTTACGAAAAATATTAAATAAATCACTTATGAATTTAAATGAAAATTTATTTAAAAAATTGATTCATAATATATGTAATTTTATATGTACAAAAATATATGGAAATAAAGGATTGAAGATATAACATCTTTAATAAGTTTCTATTAAATAAGTGCATCAATCGTTTCATTTTTATTTATGGGGAAAAAACGCAAAAAAAACTTGTGACCGACCTTTGACTGATTTACGTTTAGAAACAAATCAAGGAAGGCCATCAAAATTGATATTTTACATTATATATTTTTTAAATTTTAAAAAAAAAATAATTACTGTGGTTCGTATTACGCAAATAAAGCAAATAATAATTTATAAAGTAAATTACTTTCCATTTAAATCTAATTCATATTATTCCAATCAAAAGTTCTGATTTTTTAACGGAAAACCCCAACATTTAAAAAAATATCTGCAGAATTTTGATAGATTCAAAATTTATAATGGACTGATCGGTCAAAAGAAAAAGACTTTGAGCACACAATCATATATTAATACGATAAAAAACGATCAATCAGTTTTGTTCATTATAAAATGCCCAAAATACGTCGATTTATTGCACTTATTGAGTGTTTCTCTTGAATAGAACTCTTTATGCGTTTTCAGAAGTATTTAATCTATTAAAAAAAATAATAAGTCTTCAGCTATTCAGATATATATTCTGAAAGATCTTTTAATTCGTACAAGTTTGATTATAATTAATCCTTATTTGAAAAACATCAAATCATAATAATATAGTGGCATGCGTTACATTGTTTTTCATATCATTAACGCAATTCTGGGTTTAACATGAACAACTGGTTCCTAAACTCCATCGGTACTATCTTCGATACCTACGTTCCTAACCCTTTCATCGTTCAAGTATGTAGAATTTAATTGACGGGTAAGAACATTACCTAGAGTTTGTTAATGTTTATTGCATGGAGTGTGATCTTAGGCCCAACCCATCTTTGGCTTTCCTGAAACTGTGCAGCATTCTCACTTACTTTACACTTTCCAAACCTAATAAACTTTGGCTAATATGTATATCGGAGACCTACAGGATCTTCACCAAGATAGTGCAATAGCATACTAACAGATATAACATTCTATTTAACTTTCCTGCTTTTATATAGCTTTATTTTCGTATTTCAGACCCAAATTCTTTAAACCCGTATGATTATAGGTAGGTTATCCTGTCTTACACTGTAATTACTAAAAGTTTAGATGAACTCGCAATCTTGTTACTAAAAAACTACAAAATACATTCTCAGAAAAGGTTTCGCCGTTCTAAAGACATGATTCTTTTCAAACAAACTCTCATGCTGCAACCGAAAATTTACTCTGGTTTTTTTCCTACTAAAAATTCAAATAATAATCTTTAAACTTATTTCGTGCCTTCGTTGCAGAGCAAAAAATTGATATTGTGGTTATTCTCCCTCGACCTGTAATTTATTAGCACGTATCAAATTTTATTTGATGAAATTCAGGGTTAAGTTTTTCCCATCTATTTTCTCACATTAATCTTCTCTCCTGCATCTGACTTCCGTTAAATTTATTTTGATTTCACTACTAGAGTTCCGCAGTATAAAACAGAAGGTAAGTTAATTTTTTGTGTTTACTTCTTAGACCATCTTCTTTATTATTTTCTCTCTTTGAGAAAGTGTTGATCCTTGTGTATTTCAGCTTCTTATAATAACCATGTATAATTATCTCAACTCTCTTACCATTTGATCCTGACTCAATTCCCTTTCGTCCATCAAAGGAAATTTTTTTGACTGTTTTTAAAGTTATATAGACCAAGCGCAAGTATCTACATTCATCAGCATTGGAATTCTTCCTAAGTATGTTGTATAGTTTTTTTGATAAAAAAGTCATAGATTTTACATGAATGATTATCTCGGCACCACATTTACAAATTAGTACTAATTCATAAGACAAGAATATAAATTTTCGTTAATAGTTTATTCAGGATTTAAAGGTTGGGGGTTTTATCATATGCTTCGCATTAGATTTTTCATTTTATCTAAAAATTCTTATATAAAAAAATTTTCATCTAATTATCCATCAAATACAATAGATGAAGTGCTTATTATGCAGTTATTTGTTCTGCTAATACAGTTTTCGACTGATTTTTTGTAATCGGTGCTTATTATTTCTAAATATTTTGTGTACAAAAGAGATTGATGCTATCTCTCAAATAATAGTAGTTTATACAGTAAAATTGTCTAAAAATTATATATTTTTCAATACAATGTATGCTATGAAATTAATGATTCTTCTTGTATCTCTGCAAACCTTTCTATAGGTTTCAACAAGATTTTAGCGACTTGAAAATATGTTATAAAACTATATTTTCAAGTGAAATCGGATTATATAGATTGAATTTTTATTTAGCTTATTTTTTGATAGCTGTTTTAATATATTTATGATGATTTACAAGAATATCATTAAGATACTTCTTGAAGAATTATCTAAAATTTTATTTACACATGAGATTCAAGTTTATTGCCAGCTTTTTATACATCTACTTTTTATTTTACGCCTCTGTAGCGAATCTTTCAATAAATTCATATTCAAAAAGTGTCTTCTTGAAAATTTCCATTAGAATTAAACTGATATTTACATTTGTGTAAAAATTTTCCATCATATGCGCAACAATAATTTAAATGCATATTTAGAAATCTTATTGCACTGCTTAACTTCTCCTTTATATGAAAAATCTGAATTTATATCTATTTTATATAAATAAAAGAGGTGGAGGGTGGATAACCACTTAAAAAACTTTCTGCTTGGCAATGAGTATATGAAACTGGTATGAGGTCATTGTTTGGATTTTTGGTTAGAATAAAACCACATTGCATCTTTGTTTGTTCCATGGGAGTTGTTATGAGGAGGAGAAGTCTACGAAAAAGCGAAACTTTCTCTAAAAATTTATTTGAAGTTTTTTATGTAACAAGATTGCAGACCGCTGCTGAATATGTAGGTAATTGCCATGTAAAAGCACTGAAACCTAGCCTTGCTCACTCGGGTTAGAAGACTTAGCGCCCAGGAGATATAAAAATAAAAACCATTAAAAGCCGGAAGAGCTACGTAGTAGGTTATGTCTGTTAGTATGGCATTGTACTGTCAAGGTAGACCCCATGTAAGTCTCTGAAATATATCTTAGCTAAAAGTTTATTTGGTTCAGAAAGTCTAGAGTAAGTGGAAATGCTGCATAATCTTGGAGGTATCCAGAAAGGGCTTCGATTACACCCCATGAAACGAACATTTCTGAATTCTAGGCAACTACCTCGCCTATTAATTAGGTTCTACACACCCGTAGATGAAAGGCTTTGGGGCGTAGGTATCGCAGAAGTGTCCGATAGTGTGTTATGGTAGCAGTTATTTATGTTAAACCTAGAACAGCATCAATTCCATGAAAACAAATATAAAACTTGCCGCTTTTTAAAAAGAGGTAATACTTTTAAACAATGTGCTTTATTAGTATTATTTGAAAATATATAAACTGAAATGACCACCTTATATAATCATCAGTCGCCAAAAGGATACCTTTTAAATAGTATCAATTAAATTTTTGATTAAAATCAAACCAAAATTTTTAAGCGAACGAACAAAAAGAAGTAAAAGATTTAGAAAGAGATAAATAAAACCTCTAAATACATTCATTTGGTCTTCCACAAAATATTTTTTATAAGTTTATGTATAGGATACCAACACCTAATCTTAAAAGATAGGCGTTCATTCAAATGTATATACACGATATTTAATATTTAATAATTAGTATATCTTAAATAAATTTGTAAAATATTATCTTTCAAAACATATTTATTCAGTATAATCATAATAAACCTATTTAAAAATATTTTAAGCAAATTGATTATATTTAAAATTAAATGTAATTAAAAATAAATATTAATAGAATTCGGATCTACTTTTAAAAAATTTATTCGTAAAAGTTTGAATATAATAAAAAAAAAGCAAAAATTAACTTTACATTTATAGTTTGTCAAAGTTTTTCAAATTTTTTCACATTTTATTATAAAACTAGTATAAATAATATTTTCAAGAAATTTATTGCTTTGATATAAACAGATAAAAAATTAAAAATACTTTGATAAAAAGAAAAAAGAAATTTGAATTTAAGTGTTTAAAAAAATTGAAATTTATTTTTTTTAAACATTTATTCACCATAAATTTGTATAAAACTTTGTCTCAAAAAGTATAAATTTTTGTTCTAAAATTCAAATTTCATTAAATTTTGGTTTTGTTTTTCTAATATAAAAATATAAAATAAAAGAAAAATAATATTTTATATAGAATTTCCCAAGTATAGTTTAATATTTCCTATAATATTGCAATTGAAATAAGTTTTAAATAATTTCATTTCATTGGTTTTTATCATTTAGTTTTTTTAAAAAAAAATTAGAAACCCTTTAGAAATATGGCGCTACCTCTTTCTAATTTCGCATCTTTTTTAATGTGCGGGTACTTACAACAAATTTTAGAATCGAAAGGTGATTGTGAGAAGAAATTAGAGACACTTGGAAAGGATATTGGTATGAAATTTTTGGAAATATATGAGATAAGGCGTTCAAATAAGATTGTGGATATATTGGAAAGTATTACTTATACGTTTTTGCCTAAAATATATACTAGTAATCGGTATGTAGAGAAATCTAAAGATTTTGAAAATGTGTTTTTAATTATTGAAGATACGCCTTTTTTTGGCAAATATATTTCTGCTCCTAAAAGATGTGAAGGTTTTTGTGCAGATAGTATTACTGGTGGTATTATAAGTGTGGTGTTGACTTCTTTTGGATATAAGAATACCGTGACTGCTTGTCTTTCGCCAAGCAAAAATATTTTAACAAAAGTAGTTTATGTTATTAAAATAAACACAGAAGATTTACAACGAGAGAAAAGATATAGTTAAAAATATATAGCAAATTCTAATGCAGATTAATATTTTTTTAAGAATGTATAATTAATAATTGAAAAGATATAGCAAGTTTTTATACGATCTAATAATTTTTCAAAAGTATAACTAATAATTAAAAATCTATAGCAAATTTTTATGCGATCTAGTGATTATTTAAAACTGTAGTATTAATAATTGTAAAGATATGGCAATTTTTTATGCGATCTAGTAATTTTTTTATTTACAGAGAAAATATCATTAATAATTAAAAAGATATAGCAAGTTTTTATGCAATGCAATAAAATTAAAAAATATATATTGTACAAGTTTATTTCAAGATTATTATTTGTTTGTGCCTAGGTTATTTACATTTAAAAAATTATTTGCTTGATCTAAATAATCGTATCTTCGATTTGAAGAATCTATTTTTCTATGTGAAAGCCCTCCTCCTTTTGAATAGATAGAATCAAATCTTTTATAAAAATCATGTATTTCATCTTTATTTATACTATTTAAATTTATAAAACTATAACTATGCGATCCGTTCATACTATCAGTATTAAAAATAGGAGAATCTGTTATTTTCTTTGGTTTCTTTTTTCTTGGCTCATCATTATCACTAACAATATTAGGATCTAACGCCCAGTATCCACCTTTACCAGGAGATCCTTTACTTCTAGCGATTTTAACAAAACATTTATTTAAAGAAAGATTGTGACGAATAGAATTTTTCCAAACACCGTCTGCATTTTTAAAATATTCATAATTATTTACAATCCATGTATAAATTTCATTCAAAGTGAGTTGTGGTTTTCCACCTTTTTTGAGTGCCATCGTAATTAATTGTGCATATGAATACGGTGGTTTTTCCGAGTTAATTTTACTTTCTACTTCTGTTTCATCTGCTATTACCTTGGGATTAATACATGCAATAGGTTTGCCTCTTTCCTTGGAATAGAATTGTAGAGTGCTGTCATTTTTAAAAATATCTTTTTCAAAATAATTATTGCTCTGCTGATTTCTTATGTCCTGAACCATACTAGAAGATAGTTCATTTGAAAAATAATTTTGAAACAATTTGAATCTTGGTGTTTGTGTTTCTTTAATCAATTGATTTGTACATTTTTCAGAATTTAAAATATTTCTAATTTCCATATTTTTTTCATTCATCTGAAAATTCGTATTGCTTAAGTTTAATTTTCTTTTAAACAAAATATTTCTATTTTCTATTTTATTTTCATCACAATTTTCAAATGATTTACCATTATTTGTATAATTATCGTGATTTAAATGACCAGGTTTCTCTACTTTGACTTCATTTGTCTGGTTTGAAGAAAAAGATTTGACATTTTTGAAATTGATATCATTATAATCCACAATCATAGGCCCTGTTGTACTATAATCAAATGGATAATAAAATCCAACTCTATCATTTCCAATAAAATACATGTAATAGATAATTTGGGTATTTTTTAACACTAAATTTAATTTTATATTCTAGAATTTTAATAATTCCTTAAAAAGATACAAAAAATGTATTTAAAATTTTATAATACCAAATTTATAAATTAATTAGAAATTCCTAATAAAATTTGTTATATTTAAAACAAAGACTTTATACGATTTAAAAAATAATTTTACGTAAAAATTAAACAAAAAAATAAAACTTTAAAAAATATTTAAATTTCACTTTTCTTTAAAACTTTACACGAGTTCACTTAAATTGTAATTAATATTTTTTATTTAATTAATTTTTTAAATCTAAAAGACTTTCAAATTGACATATTCTGATTATGCAATGATAAATTTTTTTAAAAATATCTTATTTTCATAAATCATTCTATTTATTTCTTTATAATATAAATGAAAACATATTCTACGATTAATCTTAATGACTTTATAAAATTCTATTAATTTATCACTTAAAAATTTGAATAATCATTTATATTTTTCATTTAATTAATTAAATTAAATTTTTAATATAAAGATATATCTTTAAAGCCTTAATTAATAATTTTAAGATATTATTCTTTTATAAATCATTTAATAATTGTATTTTAGGATTTCTTTGAAATTCATGTGTTCTTTTAAAAAGTATTACATTATGAATACTTCTAAAGATTTTTTTATATTCTCTTAATTCATACTTTGGTTTTAATTTTCTAAAAATTAATCAATTTAATAAAATATCTCAAATGAAAAAAAAAAGTTTTATAAAAAATGATTTGATTTAAACAGATTATAAAGAATGATTTAAAATAAATTGATTAAAACTAATAAAATTGAATATTTTTATCTGTTAAATTAAAATTTTTATCGCCTTTCAATTACAAATTAGAATGCCCGATGAAAACTATTCGAATAAGGCGAATTCATTTTATCTGCTTTTTATACAATAAATAAATTCTAATACAAATAAATTTAGTATTTTAACAATAAAATATTATAGATGAGTTATATTTTTACTAATTTACGATTATTGAAGCAAAAAAATATTGTTTTATTGTTTCTTTATTTCTTTTCTAAAATATTTATGGATTAGTCTCAGAGTTGAAATAAAATATAATTACTCTATAGCTTCTTTATTGCTTTATAAAATATTAATAGGATTTGTCCGAGAGTTGAAATTACTCTGAATTTTTTTATTTATTTTTGAAATTTATTCATTATAAGATTTTAAATCTGATTCTAATAGGAAATTGCTTATAATATATAAAAATATTTTCGTAATCATTTTATTTAGAATATCCTTTCTGATTCTAATTTATCTTTTAAATTTTAGAATACTTTTTTTGACTTTTGATGTCTACCATAATATACCTACTTTATTGACTTAAGAATGTTTTATAATACTACAACCACATTTATTTAAATTTATCTTATTTATAGTACAAATTACTTTTAGTCTTTCAATTTAAATACTTTTTATTTTCTTATCAAAAATTTAGAAATAATGTTATGTTTTTTTCTAATACTGTAAATTTTTCTATCTAAAAATAATATATTTTTACATCTTCTTTCTATTACTCAGATTGAATTCAAGCGGGATATCCTTATAATCTTCTATACTTAGGATTTATAAACCAGACTATAAAAAATCCGAATCTATATAACCAACATAAAACGTAAAAAGTCATAATTCCTTTGTATAAGTGTCGAACTCTAATAATGAAAAAGGTTAAATTGAGAAATTTTGTATTTAATAGAATCAAAGTAATTAAATGGAAAATTTATAGATTAAAGTATTTAAAAATGTTTTTACTTTTTTCTATTCCTTTCTTATATCTATCTGTTAATTTAAACAATTAAGATCTGCACAACTTATTTCTCATCACTAATCTATTAAGTTAGAGATATACATTTTATATTTAAAAATACAGTTATATTTTGAAATTAAAACACCAGTCTATTAGTTCAGTCTAAAACATTTAATTGTAAAATAATAGTATCTAAAATATTTAGAGTTTAATTAAAAAGAACTTCTGCCACCTAAAATCGTAATTCCCTTTAATAAAAAATCTAAATTATTTTATTAAGAAAATATGTAATATAGTTTTAGGTTTTTATAACGATAATATTATTTTTTATATTAATATATTTTTATTAAATCTACATAATTAACTAAAATTTAGAATATTTATTTGTTTACTTTCGTCAATACAAATATTGAACCAATAGAATATTCTTTAAAAAATATTTTATTTTTCTTAACAACTACCAATTACCATTTTATTAGATAGTATTTTAGTTTCAATATTTTGTAAAGATTTAGTATTCTTACCTCTTAGTATTCATTAAAAGATATTCTTACTACACGTTTTTACACTAAAATATTTGATAGGCAGAGAATTAACAACATTATAACTTTTCTACTTGTAATGAATAAATGAAATTGGTGTGAAATTCATTTGTTCAAATTTTTAGTAAGATGAAAACTTCTTTCAGTTTCAGTATTTACGTAAAAAAATTTTTACCGAGAAGATAGTGTACGCAGTGTAACAAACTTTATACGAAGTTGGTTTGTAGTTTTTTATGTAACTAGATTGCAGACCGCAGTTGAATATGTAGGTAATTGATATGTAAAAGGATGGGAACCTAGCTTTGTTCACTCGGGTTTGAAGATTTATGGACTAGGATATATAAAAACAAAACTCTTTAAAGCAAGGAATGCTAATTAGAAGGTTATACCTGTTAGTATGGCATTGCACTGTCTAAGTAGACCTCATATAAGTCTCTGAAATATATCTTAGCTAAAAGTTTATTGGGTTTATAAAGTGTAGAGTAAGTGTTAATACTGCATAGTCTCTGGTAATCTCAATATGAGTTTCATTCTAAGATCACACATCATGAAACAAACAGAAACGATCTTTGAAACACCCTCGTCAATAACTTAGTTCTACAATATTTTACTTAAATATTTATAATTTAGATATCACTCTAGTCCCCAAACAGGGGTAAGGAAGTAATTTTTTATTTTTAACTTATAATTACATTAATTTCATAACATTATAAAATATCTACTCTCTTAAAAGTTGTAATATTTTTCAATAAAAAGATATTCTTAAAATTCTTTTTAATTCTCATAAAACAAGATAACACTTAAACGAATAATAAGGAAGTGAAAAACAAAAACTATTTATTTACAATTAACACTCTATTATACACATATATCTGTTATAGTTAACACCCTCCTATTGGTTTCACTTATTCAGGCAAATCATACTTAACAATACTAGTCATTAACACCCCTTTTTTACCAGTACCGTCCTTATCACCCTCTTATTTATAGATACTCTTGATTAACACCCTTTTACTTATTGAACTCTTTATTAACACCCTCTTACTCGATAGTACTAATCAGTAACACTACATATTATAACGCCCTCTTATCACCACACCTTTTTACTTACTAGACTGTTTATTAACACCCTCTTATTCGATAGTGCTAATCAATAACACTACATATTATAACACCCTCTTATCACCACACCTTTTTACTTACTAGACTCTTTATTAACACCCTCTTACTCAATAGTACTAATCAATAACACTACATATTATAACACCCTCTTATCACCACACCTTTTTACTTACTAGACTCTTTATTAACACCCTCTTACTCAATAGTACTAATCAATAACACTACATATTATAACGCCCTCTTATCACCACACCTTTTTACTTACTAGACTGTTTATTAACACCCTCTTATTCGATAGTGCTAATCAATAACACTACATATTATAACCTCTTATCCCACACCTTTTTACTTATTAGACTCTTTATTAACACCCTCTTACTCAATAGTACTAATCAATAACACTACATATTATAACACCCTCTTATCACCACACCTTTCTCTATATCCCTATACTTATCCCTATGCATATAACACTACATAATATTATAACACCTATAATAACATATAACACCTCAATCCTTCTTCTAACACCCTCTCTTACTAAATAACACCTAACAATCTCACAATATAATTAGTATAACGTAACACCCTTTATATCATTTAATATGTACATTTCATATAATTTGTATTCTTTAAGAAGTGTTAGTAAATATATTTGAAGGTTACTTGTTTTATTGTTAGGTAGCATATTAAGGGGTAAGAGATATAGGGATATTAGGTATATATTAGATTACATAAGGATATTAAGAATATATTAGATTATTTATAGATATATATTAGATTAATTAGAGATATATAGAGATATTTATAGGGTACTAAGTAAAATAACCATAACAACTTTATACTTTAAAATGTAAATTTAGAATAAATAAAATATTAACTAACATATTCTTTACTTACAAATAACTCCCTCTTAAATATACTATATTACATATTACTAACACCCTCTTAACATACTCTTATAATTAACACCCTCTTAATAAACCTATATTACAATCCTTATCAATAACACCCTCTTAATAAACCTATATTACAATCCTTATCAATAACACCCTCTTAATAAACCTATATTACTGTCCTTATTATTAACACCCTCTTAATAAACCTATATTACAGTCCTTATTATTAACACCCTCTTAATAAACCTATATTACTGTCCTTATTATTAACACCCTCTTAATACACTATACTCTTATTATCACATACTCTATCCTCTTACTTCCTGTTACTTATAACTCTACTCGGTGTTCCATTAACAATACTTCTTATTTTACCAGGCACTTTATAACTACCTTTTACAGTAGGAGTACTAACATTATAAGGTGTTACTACACGTGTTACACTATGAGGATACCCATTACCACCAGCATACTGATATGTTGTTACAGAAGGGGTAGTTGAAGTAGCAGGTCTGGTTACAGGTACGTTATTAACTTTATTACTTACTTTAACAGACTGTGGATTTGTATTACCATTGATTACCTTATAAGTACTACCAACACCTCCTTTAGGAACTGTATATGAAGTATAAGTAACCCCCCCTTTACCTCCTCCTTTACCTACTTGTTTTACTGTCTTAGTAATAGGACCATCTTTTGTTCGTTTACCTGTTATTTTACTTGTTAATCCTTTAACTCCTGGATGATTTTCTACGGTTCTTTTTTCTGAAACTTTTACTGGCATATAAACAGTTTTATTGATTTGTCTTGGTTGCATAACATACTTGGTCTCTGTTACAGTTACTTTCTTCTTAGTAGGTGCTGGTACAGTAATACTTTGTCCTAAAGTATTACCGATAAGATATAACACCATACTTTCTATATAACTAGAATTATCACCAAAAACTCTTGAAATTTCTTCTTTTAAATTTAAATAATTTTTATACGAATCCGGTGTGTTATAAGTCTTAATAAACGTATTTATAATATTCTTATCAAAACCTGAAACTTTACTTTCGAATTCTTCTTCGCCTATATTTAAACTTTTACTTAAATCTTGTTTCTTATGCTTTAGACCGTCTATTACAGTGTCTCCTACACTTACCACTTTCTGTGTGACTAACTGTTTATTCTTTATTGTGTCTACATCTTCATCGTTGAGAGGTCGACTGGCACTCGCAATTATTATTTCTTTGGATTCGACAGGTAAGTGGTTAAAAGCATTTCTAACGTTTATTATTTCACTGGTTGTTGGATCAGTAACACTCTCTTCTAAACCTTTCTTACTTATAACTTCTTCGTAGGATTCTTTTCCTGGTTTTCCTTCGGTTATGTTCAAACTCGTGGATTTCTTGGCTTCTTCTTCTTTTTCTTCTAAAGGTAAAGTGTCTGTGCCTTGGATTATACCAACACCCTCCTGTCCGGCTTCCTTAACGACTTTTTCGGGGACATGTGTGATATTTACAAGCGCATCACTGAGAGGAACTTGCTCAGCTACTCCGTACGGCGGAACAAGTTTGACGTAGGATCGACCACTGGGATTTGTGATGACTTCTGCTGTCGTGTTATCAAGTTGGGCAATTTTTTTCCGTAATTCGTTTACTTCTGGATCGGCACTTCTCTGAACTCTGACAGGTGTGTTTATGGTGGGTCTAAGTCTCTTGCTGTATTTAGACCACGGCTCCATCTTCAAAGCACCTTTCGCTATGTCTAACCCGGTAGCACGACTTATGTCCAATTTATTGCCGTTTTTATCGACAAGCATGTGAACAGGGTCTGCATTTCTAGGACTCGGTACTTCCATTTCTGTTCCTGAAGCATCTGCCACATAATATCCTCTGCCTATTGGTATGTCTTTTCTTTCACCTGTATTTATCATATGAACAAGTTTAGAAGTATCTATATTGTCTTTTTCCATGTCTGGTTTAGCACTCTCATCGAAATAAACACGACCATCTTCTATATCTATCTTCTCTGCACTTTCTGGAATATTAAGGTTTCCATCTTCACCTTCTATAACATTTAAAGGAGAATCAAATTTCTTTTTGGTAATTTTATTTCGTAAATCGTCTTTAAGTTGATTTCTTTTTCTCTTTGCTGCTCCTTCTACTTCATTGTTGGCTGGTGGGTCATTGAAAGTCTTTAAAGGGAAATCCATTTTACCATTTCGTATGTCGACAGAGGATGTGTCATCAGGAACGGTTCCTATAATTCCAAGCTCGGTGTTCTTATCTAAGAGAGGTGGTGGAATGTCATTACTAGTGAGATCAGCTGCGATACCAGATTCTATTTCTTTGTCCCATTCTTCTGGTCGGGGTGGAATGAGAGGACGGGGTGTGATTGGTACGCCTTCGTTTGCCATGTTGATTTGTGCTGCAATTTCGGCTGCCTTTTGTCTTTCCTTATCCGCAAGAAGTTCATTCATCCTTCTGTCTGCTGCACCGGCTGCTCGCGCTGCTATTTCATCTCTGTCTGCCATTTCTTGGGATGCTCGTGCAGCTTCTGCTAGACCTGCTTCTCTAGCTGCCTCTTCAAGTGCAATTGCTTCTTCATCTGGAATATAGATGGGCTCTTTTGTTAAGACAGGAACTATGGGTGGTTCGACAAATGGAACAGGAAGTAATTCGTTGGCAACAGGAACAGCTGATTCAGCAGCAACACGAGCACCGATGGCTTCAGCTTGTTCCTTGGTTGCACCTGCGTCAAGAGCTGCCTGTTCGTGATCTACTGCTCGTTTAGCCAAAGCAGCTGCTTGTCCCTCAGCTGCGCCTTTTTCTGCTGCTTCTGCCATGTCCAAGGCCTCCTGTGTACGTGCTGCATCTTCAGCTGCGTCTCTTGCTGCCTTCGCAGCATCACGTGCTCGGGCCTCGGCTGCTACTCGGGCCGCTGCTCTTTCACCAGCTACGGCTGTTTCTGCATCGCTGGCTCCTGCAGCCCGAGCTGCTGCTCTCGCTTGTTTGGCAGCTTCCAACGCTTTCTCTGCATCTTCCTCTTCCTGTGGATTGTATTTGGCTCCAGCTCTTCTATTTTCTCTTTCGGCTGCAGCTCGAGCAGCAGCAGCTGCTTCTACATCAGTGGCTCCATTGGCTTTTGCTTCCAGTGCTGCCTTCAACCCTGCCTCACCTGCACGAGGTGCTTCTCTTCCCATCGCAGCAGCTGCTTCTTCCATTTTAGCAAGATCTCCGTTTCTAGCGTGTGCTTCTGCTCGTTCAGCATTTTCGAGTTCCTCTTCAGCTGCTTGTCTGTATGTCATTCCTTTAAGTTCGGGTGTTTCACTAATAGGCTTATCAACATCTCCGTTTGGTGCTGCGGCTAAAATTTCTCTTGCTTTGGCTCTGGCCATCGCACCTTTCGCTGCATTTCCAATTGAGTTGTCGTGATGCTGTGCAGCTTTATCCAATTCGCTGGCAACTTCTGCATCGTGCAAGGCGGCAGCTTTCGATAGTCCTGCTGCTAAATTGGCATTTCTTGCGGCTGCCGCCCCTGCTACTCCTCCTAGGCCAGCAGCAATAGCTGGGTTGTGTTTAGCTGCGGCTGCATGTGCTATGTCTGCTGCCATGTGTGGATTATGAGCTCCAAGTGCACCCATTGCGCCTAAACCTGCGTTTCCTAAACCACCACTGCTTAATCCACCTGCGCCGATTCCTCCCGCACCCATACTACCACCACCTAAAGCCTCTGCTGCACCGCCTCCTCCCAGTTCATTCATCATTTCTTGTTGTGCTACCGCTCTTCCAAGCATGTCGTTTGCTCTTGCTGCATTTCCTGCACCGAATCCTCCCATGCCTGCTGCATTTGCTGCTGCACCATGATTTCCTCCCTTTGCTAGACGTGCAGCTGCCATTAGATTAGCTGCTCCGGCCTGATCTCCTTCATCAGCTGCTGCTTTTGCATTTCTTGCGTATTCAGCTGCTTCTAATTCGTTAGCTCGTTTTTGGTTGTATGCAGCCGCTCTTTTATGTGCGTCTGCAGCTCCTGCGTGTTCGGCAGCAGCGGCTTGGTTTGCAGCAGCATCTCTTCCATAACCTCTTCCTCCTTGGGGCGATTGTCCGCCTAAATTTCCAGCTGCCATTCCTCTGTCTTGTGTAGCAGCTTTTCTATGTGCACCAGCTTCGTTTTCGTGTGCTGCAGCGGCTGCTTCGTTCATTCTGGCGGATTCTTCGGGAGATGGAAGTCTACGACCCATTCCATATCCTCCGGCACCTCCTCCGTATCCTGCTCCCCCTCCATATCCACCGGCGCCTGCTCCATTTCCACCTGCGCCTCCTCCGTAACCCCCAGCAAGCCCTCCGTATCCAGCACCACCCATTCCAGCAGCACCTCCTCCATAGCCGCCAGCAGCATCTTCGGCTTCTCCTGCTGCAAGAGCTGCACCTACTGGTGAGGCACCTCTTCTCATTGCACCTTCAGCGGCACCAGCAGCTGCACCTGCTGCGGCTGCATTGTTCATTCCAGCTCCTCCAGCACCATGCATTGATCCTCCAGCTGCCCCCGCTGCTGCTCCAGAAGCTGCCCCTCCGTATCCTCCTCCTGCTTCCATTCCTGCTAATGCGCCGGCTGCAGCTCTTCCCCTATGCCCCCCTTCATATGCCATGTGAGCCAGTTCTCCTGCATTTCCAGCAGCAGCCGCACCAGCAGCTGCACCCGCTGCTGCTTCAGGAGATTCGTGTCTTCTTCTTCTCCCTCTCCCTGAAAAAGGACTATACCCATGATGTCGTCCCCCCATACCACCATACGGTGCTCCTAGTTCATCCAGAGATCCCAGATGTCCTCCTGCATACGGATGTGTGTATATAAACGATGTAAGTATCAAAAATAGTAGAAACATGCAGTACGGTGTTTCTTCGTTTAAATAGATATTTTTTTAAGCTGAAGCAAACCGTGTAGCGAGATTAGATATGTGAATGGATATGTCGCAAAATTTAGATGTGATTTTGTTTCATCCCAATTATAGTGTAACGACATTAAATGATAGGTTTTTCATACACTTATACGTTTCTATTACATGGTTTATTTCTATAAGTATTAGGTTAGGCAACAATTCTAAATTTATTTTTTTTTTGTTTCAAATTTCTTATTTAACAGAAATTTTAGAACTTTTCATACCTAAGTTAGATACCAAAATTATAAAAAATAGAAAAAATAATAAAATGCCTTTAGAAAAAAATATTTTTTTATAAAAAAAGATTTTTTATTTATTGTTTAAATTATAAAAAATCGAAAGAATATTAAATTTTTTAGATAAAATTGAAATTTATTGTTTGAAATTCGACTAAGATTATAAAAAATAGGAAAGAATATTAAATTTTTTTAGAAAAAAATATTAAAAATTTATTGTTTAGCTTTCTAAGAAAATTAAAATATTCTTTCCTATTTTTTATTCATTTTTCTACCCATTGCTTGTTTTATTTATCCTGTTTTTTATATCAGAATATAGAAATTTTAAATTGTATTGAATTATCATAAATTAACTTTTTAAAAACTAATAAATAAATAATAAAATATAAAAACACATATAATTTTTTAAAAAGAATTTTTCCCAAAAAAAGTCTTTAAATTTGTATTTAATATTTTTAATTGGTTTTTTATATTTTATGAAACAACTGTTTTATGTTTTATAAATGTTTTAAATTTGATTCATACAATTCAAAAATATTGGTTTTAGATTTTCATATTGAAATATTCATTTTTTTTTTATTTTTTATAAAATTTATAGTCAATTGAATTTTTATTTTATACTTTTACTAAATTTATAAAGAACTTCATTTAAAAATTTCTATAAATTTATTAGGAAATTTCAGTTTAAATATTTCTAAAAATTTATGAAGCATCTTCGTTAATATTTCTCTATATTTTTTAGGAAATTTCAGTTTAAATATTTCTGAAAATTTATAAAGAACTTTAGTTAAAAATTTCTATAAATTTATTAGGAAATTTCAGTTTAAACTTTTCTATAAATTTCTATATTTTCTATAAATTTCTGTATTTTCTATAAATTTCTATATATTTCTGTATAGTTTTATTTGCAAATTTTAGGTAAAAATTTTTAAAAATATAAAATTAAAAATAGAAATCATTTATATGTATCTAATAGGTAATATTTACTGAAAAAAAAGAGTTGAATTTTAAATTTTAACTTAGTTTTATAATATTTAATTCCGCAAAATTTTAGAGTTAAATTTTATATTTTAACTTAGTATTTTAAATATTTAAACACTTTTTTTTTATAAAAATATAAAAAAATTTTACTTTCTTATAAATCTTAAGAAATATCATAAATGGTACAACAAAGTATTTTAAAAATATAATTTCTACAAAGTAACATAGATTTGATTAAGTACCCTTTTATTTTATCATAAGAAGTATCATATTGGATAGAAGAAAGTATTTAGAATAAGAATATCATATAATAACATAGAATTTTATT
Organism: Hamiltosporidium tvaerminnensis; assembly: GCA_022605425.2. Lineage (NCBI taxonomy): Eukaryota > Fungi > Microsporidia > Dubosqiidae > Hamiltosporidium > Hamiltosporidium tvaerminnensis. Next base: position 1,901,716 of record CM061246.1, read on the forward strand.
AAATACTTTTTTATAAATAAATCGTAAAAAGTGTTTAAAATATTAAAGAACGTATTTAAAATAAGAATATACTCTAATTGCATAGAATTTCATTAAATCTCTTTTATTAATCCAAATATATTCTAAAAAAATTTTGAGGTAATTCCGTATAAATAAAATGATAAAATTCTTTTCTTTTTTCTTGAATTTTTTTTAAACAATCATTTAATGAGGTTTCCATTTTTATGATATAAGATTTTAATATTGGATTTAGTGAACAAGAAATCATTATTGTTGATTTAATTATTCTATTAAGAAAAATTGTATAGTCATTCATTATAGCCACTAAACATTCACAGGAAGAGGTGTAATTCTCTTTGTATATTAAAATATTTTGATTTAAAAAATCCAAAAAACTGTTTTTAAATTCAGAAGTATTTAAAATTAAAAGTTTATCTTTGAATTCTAAATTATTTTCACATTTAAAAAACGTGGAAATTAAAAAAGTATAAATATTTTGAATTTCTGTTATTTTTTTGGTAATTGTGAAAAATGTGTTTTCAAAAGAGACAATTGCAGAATTTATAAAAAAATTTAAACGATCTAAATCAAATTTTGAAGGAAAAGTTTTGGAAATTTCAATATCATCTGTTAAAAAATACGATGCACTACTATCTAAGTTGTTTAAAGTATTAATTTGATTTAATAAATCTTGTGCAAGATTTCCATGATTCTTTTGAGAAAGTAAAAATTCGAAATCAAAAGAATAGTAAGAATTCTTTATAAAGTCAGTATATTTTTGAATGTTTATTTCAAGTTTCTTTAATATTTTTAAATATTCCTTAAATTTCAACTGAAATCTGGCACAACCAGACAAATTCATTTCTTTTCTTTGCTTTGATTTTAACACATTCGCCAAATAAGAACTGATTTCTTCTATTTTTGAACTTAAGGGATATTCTAACCTATAAAGTTTTAAAAGATTTAATATTTCACACAAATTTAAAAACATTTCATTTTTGGTTTGAATCAACTGTACAACAAAATTATTTTTTATAGAAAACAAATTACATGGTAAATTTATAGCCATATTATCAACATAAGTAGACAAATTTTCAATGTTTTTATAAATTATTGCAAACTCATTCATCGCTCTATAATAATCATCTAAATTTTTTTGAAATTTGTCTAAGAATGTATTTAAATCTGCTAGCCATACTATTTTTTGTAACGGATCCAATTTATTTTCTAAATCTTCGTTACTAAAATGATAAAATTTAATGATCCCTTCATTAAGTTCATCTTTAAAAATCAAAATAGTTTGCGTGAAATTCTGCATCCATAAAATACCTTTGTTTATTTTATCTTTGTTTTCTAATATATTTTCAAAATATTTATTTGTCTCTTCGTTATTAAGATAAGCTTCCTCAATATTCAAATTTGAAAAATGTAAAGTTTTAAAAAATAAAATAAAATATGGGATATGTATTGACATTGGGTTCATAGGAAGAAATTATTTTTCTAAATATAAGTATTAAATCAAATGTTTCAATCATTTAAATTAAAAATATTTACTAAATATAGAAATACTCTGGCTTTTAGTAAATAAATGAAATATATGATAGCATTTAAAAAACAAAAAAAAATTGTGTAAATATTTTAAACTTTATTTAAAAGTATCACATCTTTTTTAAAATAGTGGCAAGTGTTATATTTGTTTTCATGACATTAATGCAGTTCTAGGTTTAACATAAATAACTGCTACCCTAAAACTCTATCGGACACTTCTGCGATACCTACGACCCAAAGCCTTTCATCTACCAGGTATGTAGAACCTAATTACTAGACGAGGCAGTTGCCCAGAGTTCGTTAATGTCCGTTGCATGAAGTGTGATCGAAGGCCTTCCCCGGACACCTCCAAGACCATGCAGCATTCCCACTTACTCTACACTTTCTGAATCCAATAAACCTCTGGCTAAGATATATTTCGAAGGCTTACATGAGGTCCATTTAGATAGTGCAATGCCATACCAACAGGTATAACCTGCTACTTAGTTCTCACGGATTTTAATGGATTTTATTTTTATATCTCCTAGGCGCTAAGTCTTCTAACCCAAGTAAGAAAGTATAGGCTTCTATGCTTTTACATGGCAATTACCTACAGGTCCAACCGCTGCCTACAATCTGGTTACATAAAAAACTACGAAATAAATTTGTGAAAAAAGTTTCGCCATTTCGTAAACCTTCTCCTCCTCATAACAACCCCCAAAGAACAACCGAAGATGTAGTGTGATTTTATTCCCACCAAAAATATAAAAAAAGATTTCACCCTAATTTCATCTACTCATTACCAAGGAGATATTTTTTTTGAACGATATCCTCCTCCCTTTACTTCCTTTTTCATAAAAAAAAAATATTTAAATTATGTAATCTTAAGATATTCGTAATTATACAACCCTTATGAGCACAACATTCACTGAAAATATATTGAGTATGGATGCAGATGCACAAGAACATAGAATGTTGGCTACTACGGCTGAGAAGCTGATTAAGATTTATACAATCGATAATGATCAAATAAATCCAGAGTTCGAACTAAAAGGTCATGATGGACCAGTGACATCCGCAAAATTTATTAACAAAGGTGAATTAATAGCTTCTTGTTGTTTTACAGGGAAAGTTATTATTTGGAAATTGGAAGGAAATTCCTACAACAAAAAATTTGAAAGGAAAATTTTTGAAGGTTCCTTGAATTCCTTATCAGTAAAAAATATTGAAAATGGATTTATAGTGTTTTGTGCGTGTAGTGATGGAAATGTAAGAACTTTACAATTTGATTTTTCTCTAAACTATTCAGAAGACTTGTTTTTTGCTCATAGATTTGGTGTGACCTGTATTGATAATAATGACTTGTATGTTGTTACTGGTGGTTTGGATTCAAATGTGACACTTTGGGATTTAAAAGAAAAAAAAGAAATCGAAACATTTTCTGACCATAAAAAATTTGTTAGAGCCGTTGCTGTTTGTCCAGCCAACGAATTTAATATTTTAACATTTGCAAGCTGTGCTGAAGATGGTAGTTTAGTGATTTATAGTCGAGAGGATGATTGTATTGTCAAACAAATTATTGAAATGGGTTCACCCTGTTATTCAGTATCTTGGAGTGCTTCTGGATTTTCTTTATGTGTAGGATACGGGGATTCATTTTTTAAAACATTTGTTCCTGATGTAAGTGGTAAGTTTAAAGAAGTAGAAATCGTATCCAATGAAAAATAAAATGTTGACTATAATTTTATATTTTAAAATGTTAGTTTATATATTTCTTTTTGTATTTGAAAAGCTGGTAAAATATAAAATTTCATTCGATTGGACTTTCAAAAAAAAAATTTACTGTAGAACTTTTAATCAAAAAAAATTCTATTTCGACGAAAAAACTAGTTTTTTTTCAAAAAAATTATTCTAATAAATTCAAATTTAAATACTTGAAATAATGTACCAATAAAAAAAATAAATATATTTGTATTTATGAAAGATTTTGGATTAAATAAGCATAATAACCAGAAAAATAGAAATACTAAAAAAGTAAAAAAAAATGAAAAATCCCTCACACTAATAAAATTTTTCCATCCAATTGAAGATTTTTTGACGTTGCGATGTTAAAAAGACACAAAAATACATACTTAACGGTTCTTTAAACGCAATAAAAAGCATCTTGTTTAATTCAAGGTTTTATGGAGCAAATTAAATCAGAATCGTAATTTTTTTAAAGAAACTACGACTAAACATAAATTTATAAGGTAAGACAAGCCGTGTTTTTCTAATTTTAGTTTTAAAGAAAGAAAGTAAATTTCAATATCATGAAACTTTAAAAAATTATTGAATTATTGTGTGATTAAATATTAAAAAAAGGTGTAGATAAGAAAATTACAAATAAATAAACAACCGGTACAATAATACATCTGATTTACTCAAATAAATATGAATGTGTGTATACTAACGAATTGGATCTTATTCTTTTTAATAACTCATCAAAAATGTGCATTCGAGAATAATAGAGAGATTTTATATTCATAATTCTTAGAATACTCATTAATGAGACAGTTATATATTATTCATAATCAAGTAAACAATATTGGGTTGGGAAAATCGAAATTAATTCATGAGAGATATTTTAACTTTTATAAACCGAGAAATTAAAGAAGTATTGCTTTCTGAAAAATCAGTTAAGTTTCGTTTAAAATTTATTGTCAAAATAATCGCTTTTGTGATACCTTGGATAAATGAACGTATATGTTTTTTTGAAGATGGATAAGAGACATTCAAATCGTTTATTTTAATCTATTAAGAGGACTGGCTCACTATCAAATGCCAATGCGAACTTAGAAAGATCATCTGAAAATAAATACACAAAACATAGGATACAAACAGCCATGTTTATACTGCAATACACATCATTGAGCAAGAAAATACCTCAAAAAAAATTAATTAGTCTCAAACTGTAGATAAAATAACCGAAATCAAACCATGAATTCACAATTTAGAAAAATTCAAATAAAGAAAAATAGGTGATATGGTGAAAGATAACTAATGATTAAACATATCTTGTTTTATGTTTTGGAAAGATTTATTTTTATTCTTTTTTACTATCTAGACATTAAAAAAATATAAAAACGTGTGTTTATTGAGAGAAAATATATTTTTAACAATTTGTTGGAAGTTTTAAAATATTGAAACCATCTTTCTAATAAATATTTGTCTAGAAAAGGTAGAATAATTGCCTTCAACATAGTTATTCATCTAATTTTGCGAAAATTATTATAAATTGATTTCAGAATATTTATTTTGGCAAATTTATAATTTTTTAATGGTTTTCGCGTCTTTTAGCAAATAAACATATGGTTAGTCATTTTTTCCAAATATATTTTCTTTGAAAGACTTTTTATAAGTTTATATGGCAGCATGGTACATAAGAAAAATATTTTAAACCATGCTTATTACTTTTAACATTTTTTTTTCGTTTGAAAGTTCCAATTTATAAACAGAAACAACCTAAACGCGCATATTGTTTTAGTTTAGCCCACAATTTACAATTTTTTGCTGATTTAGAATATTTTAGCATTGAAAAATAAAAAGGAAATATAAATTAAAGTAGATTTTTTATTCAAACTTTGGGAATATCTCATCCAGATTCTGTTCAATCGTATTTTGAAATATGGTTTCAAAATAGTTTACTATAAGAGGTTTAAGTTGATCTGCTAGGTACAGAATAAACCCGTCTATTCCCAATTTACCCACATTCAAAGGATTAATATGTAATTTTGATTTCATAATATTATCTTCTTGCGTTTCTGACAGGTGATATTTATAATTCCAAAATGAAATGCCTATCTGATAAAATATATCGGTTAATATTTCTATAAAATAATAATTTTTTACAAAACTATTAAATAGAAACTCGGCTTGTATATTTCCAACTTTATCAGTTTTGTAAAATTGATATAAAATATTCAAAGTACATAAATTAACAACCGGAGCAGAAGTAAGAAATTTTTGTTCAATATTCTAAATTATTGAGGTCAATAAAAAAGCCATCACATCCAATATTAAATTCTTCTTTTCTACGGTTCATAGTTTCTAGGTTAAAAGAACTAAATTTTGTTTCTGCTTCATAAATTCTTTTTTGAATTTCATCATAAAATATAGAATATGACTCGCTTGTGCAGTTCGGTTCTTTTTTTTAAGGACTCAATCGATATCTTACATTTTTAAATGATGATTTCTAATACCGTATTTTCTAATAGATAAACTAATTTATCTATAATATTCCAGTAGCAATCAATTGGCAACTCTGATTTAAATTCACAAAAATCTTTTGGACTATTCCGCAAAATATTCATCAACTCAAGAAAATGTTTTTCAAGATGTGGTGGATATTTCTTAACGGCATTCGTTAATATATTTTCCAGAATCCCATCATTATCGTGATAAAATCCACCACCTAGTATAAACTAAGTTAGATTGTATGAAAATAGATTAATAAAATACTTATTGGTTAGTAAATGACGTTAAATATCAACAGGCGGGGTTTTAATCTCGGCATTCAAATCGTATGTTTCTTTTGATGTCAATATTTACTTCAAAAACCAAATCTTAAAAACTAATGTACCATTCAAACAAAGCATCATGGATTTAAAATATTTTTTTTAAAAAGAGAATAATTTTCTATTTTAGTAAATATCATGGCAAGAATTACAAAAAAAGCAAATTATTTTGAATTTTTTTTAAAAAGTGAATAAATCAAAATGGTTTACAAATGCAATGGTTTATTCGAATAAAATAATAATAAGAGTTTACAATGTGGATTAGCAATACAATAGATCAACTTAAGTTTTAAAAATATAACAATTTTTTAAAATATTTGTGCTCATCAAAACTAGAGTGCGTCCAATTTACATTTCTTATTGTTACTTTCGAATCTACTACGATAAATACACTTGAAAAAAATTGTTGGTTCATTTGTATCTGAGTTTAGTTTCAAAAAATTAAGAAATGGACTCAGTTGAAAAATATAAATTAAAGTAAAAAAAATTTTGTGTTTAAATATTTCTTTTTTATAACTTGTATGACATAGTTTTCAAGTTCTAGAGAAATCATAGAAAATATGAATGCATACATGTGTATTTGAAATAAGAACATTCGTAGTATTGCATAATAAATAGATCAATAGATTAAATTATTTTCCTCTAATTAAGTTGAAAAATATATTTAATATTCAATGCTACAAAGTTCGTATACATACATGTAGATACAATTTTGTTCAAAAAAACATAAATAAAATCAATAGCCCTGTACAACATATACAGTTCGTTAAATTAAAAATCATTGATTATTTTCATAAATTCAGATCATGAATCATTATGTAGCAGATACGAATTATACTAAAATGATTGAATAGAAATAAAAGAAAAAAAGCAAAAATTTCGGAATTGACGCTGTAAACTATTGTTTTAAGAAAACGTATAATACACTATGTATAATGGGTTGTTCCTTATATTATCTGTATATCATTAAAAAAAGTAATATTTTATGTTAACTGTTAATTTAAATCTGTTAGAATAAAATTGAAGTTTTAAAAATGTTTTTAAGACTATAATTTTAATTATTGTCTCTATTTCTAAATAAAATATCTTTGTAGATTATATTCTCATATGAATTTGAATGACATGTGATGCAAAATCGCGCAGAATTGTAGTAGAACTTCAATACCTATAAAAAAATTAAAAAATAAAAATTATATTATAAAAAATGAATTACATCTTAATTTTACTATTATATACTTTTTTTTTTAATTTTGGCATAGTCATATGTTGATAATACACATGCTTGTTTTCGAGCTTACTCATATGGAATTTATTTTGACAATAAATTAAGAAATTTACAAACCAAAAACTTGATAGTTTTAAAGCAGCTTTATACTACCTTATATTAAAAATATATAGATAGATATTGGCTATACTTATCTGAAGACCTATAAAATACCAGAGGCAGTTTTCTTTCGACAATTCAGCTTTTATTTTTATAAAAACCAACCATTTTTTCTCTTCTTTCTTGTATCTTTGTATGAAAAAACTCTTGGAAAGTAATCCTTAATGAATATGATAGATAATACAGTAAAAAACGATAAAATATTCACTATTTTCTTAATCACGCGTTCCTATACTTCATCACATTCCTTTCATAGCTAAAAAAGCTGACTTATAAATTCAAATTATTATCTAATGGTATACTTTTTGTTTGTCAACTAATTTCAAAATTATATTCGATTGTTGTTTCTCTGGTACATTTCCCATACTTCTCAATTTTCGGTTTTATGACTACTAGGAGAAATTTTTCACCTCTATTATTCTTACAAATACCCGCATTAGGTTGAATATAAATGCATCTGTTTTATTTCATACGATGCTTAAATAGAACTTTTACAAATTTCGGCTGATATTTGTTCGAACCAGATGATGCATTCGCTGTTTTTATTGAAACGAATTGATAAACCTTTAAACCCGGACTTTGTTTTGAGATGTTATGATCTTTCTCTTAAAAACCTAAGATTATTTAAACATCGAAATTCTGTATATATTGGAAAAGTAGATTCCCGACTTTTATCTCATTGTAAAATAATCGGAACACTTCATATTGAAACATATACTTTAAGAAGATTTAATACTTTCGAGCATTATATTTCAAATGCAAATAAAAAGAGAAATTTTAAATAACAATCTTAAACCTTTACATGACATTTCCAATCCATTATTTTAATTGGTATTATTTCTCAGATCAATACAACAGTTTTGCACGACATGTCCTAGAAGTCGTGAAACGATTTGTATTATTTGAGAGTTTTTGCTCAATCGCTGAAAATTTCTTAAACGTTAAACAGTTTCAGACTCTTTCGTTATTTTTTTCGATTTGAAATTTTATTGGTTCTACATTTGTATTTTCTTACATCGTCTTTATTTATTTTTAGTTAAGGTTTAACTTTATTGAATGTATCTTGCCGAGTTTTTAAATTTCAATAAGTTACCGTCTCCTTTATAAATGCTTTCGTCTCCTTTATAAAACAATCTTTCGTTTATTGATGCGATAGGTTTTGCTTTGTGTAAGTAAATTCTTGTTCCTGAACGAACTAGACTGCTTATTATTTCTTCCCGCTGTAATATTCTATCCTAATTATTTTAATCTCTTTTAAGTAAATGTTTCAGCCATTGATTTTTACTAAATTTCTCCAAAAACCATATAAATAAAATATAATAATAGATTAACATCGAAAAGTGCTGCAGATAAAAATGGATTATAAATATTACTTCTGGTTTTTCCATTGCATAAATATAAATCGTTTATATTTGAAAGAATGCTTTATTTTTATAAAATCAAAGTTTTTCTAGTTATAATCAAATAGAACTTCTCTACTACTCTGTCACCATTCCTTAGTTTCTCAATCTTGCATATTTTCATCCAAAATAAACATAAAATCAATATAATGAGTGAGAAGTTTATTCATATTTTTTTAATATATATTGCCTAGGTTGTGATTTAAAGTGTAATCCCATCTTGAGCTACCTAAGAAAAGCTACATTCCGACTTATTTTAAACTTTTTAGGAAAAATATATTTCAGTAAAGATTTTTTCGGCAATTTACACGGGGTTCCATTAAGGCGTTGTCATTTTGTAAAACTGGTATAACCACTTATTTAGCATTCATCCTCATTGGAGATAGAGCCCTGCACGAGCGCTGGACGCAGTTAATAATACCGCTTACCGGTATTTTTCCAGTGGGGTTGTTTACTTTTTCGGGTTTCGTAGCAAGTGGTTTTAAAAGGTGGGTTGTTGGCTTTACGCCTAACCTCACCCCGTAGGACCAGTCTCCTTTAGTGGCCTTTTACGCCAAGCAAAGAATACCAAAAGCCAATTTGCTTCCAGGGTAGTGAGGAAGTACTTTAGTCTTCCTAGCTTTTTTTAATATTATGGGTTTTTTGTATCACCAGGCCAATAATTCTTTGATTATCAGTGAGTACAGGCATGGTTTTCATACTTTTACTTGTCCAAAACCTACAGGTTCAGTCATGATTTTTAACCTAGTATATAGAATAAATACAAACCAGCTTTTTTGGACAACTTTCACTGTTTTCTAGACCTTTACCTTTATATATCAATTCCAACCCAACAAACTCGGCCCCGTGTGATTATATGGTACTAAGTATCCAAATAATAATTTTCAAGCTTTCCACACGTAAACCTTGCCCATAAAATATTTTTAGTGTCTTAATTCTTTCTTATTGCTAATTTTTAGTAACAATTCTCATTTAAAGAGCCAATAATCGACTCAAAAAATTTTCTGAGTGAAAAAGTTTTATTTTGCTTTCAAGATTGCAATTTATTTACAAAAAAGCTTAATTATTTATTTTCAAGTTATTTATATGTCTCTAAGATAAAATAATTCGCTTAAATTAAATTAATCTGCCTATTTCTCTACTGATAAGTAAAATGTATGAATAAACTGGCCATGGATGGTTATTTAAGTCAAAAAACATCATTTCTTAAATGTTATTTTCTTAATTTCTAAAATGCAATATAATATCATGTTAATCACAAATTACAGAAGCCAACAACCATGCTCTATGAATTTGAAACAATAAACAAGACATAGAAACAAAAAGAAAATAAACCTTTTCTAAATTCTCAGGATCTTTGTGTCAATAAAAAACGAATATTTTAAATATCTAATTAACTATTTTAAAAAATAAAAACTGTAATTTCATCAAAATTTAAGATTTAACATAAATGAAGATAGGATGTGAAATAAAATTTTATATTCGCTTTTTGCATCCTATAAGTAAAAATTAAAATGTCCATAGTTATGTTAGACTTTTAAATATTTAGCTCATTCAAAAATTAAACTCAAATATTTACAAATATAACATCATTATGAGCAAAGATATTTTATAAATCAAAAATATTTCGTAAGCTGTTGCTCTTATAACAATCAATGAATGAAAAGAAGATACATATATCGTAAATATGATAATATATATAATTCCCATCAATATCTTATGACAAGGGTATACCTATAGACTTTAATTTATTTAATCATTTAAAATATCTTTGGAAAATATATTTTTAGCCAAATAATATTTACTTTTGTTTTATCTTTCAAACAAATATTTGATCTCAGTACTTTAAATATTCTAAAATAAAATAAAAAAACAAACTTTTTAAAAATATTCATTTATCAAATTTATATTTAATTCTTTCTCAAAAGCAATCAAATTGTAATTTTATACACAATGAAACATTTAGAAAGAAAGATATTATAAAAATAAATCACAAATATAAATTATATTCGAATATTTCGATGTTTGTATAAGTAAATGTAAATACCGAATAAGAATCTCCAATTTCAAAAAAATACTAATATTTTAATCCTTTGTATAATGAAGTAAAGATCATTAAATTGTATTATAGATCATTAAATTGTATTTGATTCTACGAAAATGAAAAAAAATATTAAATAAAATAAATAGTAAATAAAAAAAATAGTAAATATATTTTTCAGACTATTTTTTACCATAAAATAATTATTACTTATTTTACTGATTGATTCTCCAAAAAAAACTTTTATTTTTTGTACAATAAATGATCTAATTTATCTTTTTGAGAATAGCATTGAATTATTAACAGTTTTAATTTATTCGTAATGTATTTCAAACCGAAAAATGAAATCAAAAAATAATTTAAGAAAAAATTACATCAATTTTTACTTTCATCATTAAAATGTCCAATTTATTTAATAAAATTCTGGGTTAACAAATTTTCTCTCATTTAACTAAATTTCTTCCATCAATTATTCATCATTAAAAAAATATTTATTTAAAGTAAAAAAATTATCTGTAAAACTAATAAATGAATATTTAAAGAAGAAATAATCAAATATTTCAATAGAAAATAAATATTCTAATGAATAAGTATTAAAAATCAAACAAATACTTCTTATCTTTTAAAAAATATCATCTTAGTACTTTAATTATTAATATAAAAACTTAAATATCACATAACTTATCAGACTCATCAAATTATTTTCTTGAATTTTCTCAAATTTTTTAGATTATTATTTGATTTAAAGATATATTTTTCAATTTTATAAATATATTGTAACTACTTGTATCGTTACTTGATTTAATTTTATATTTTATTTATATTTATTTTATAAATCTATTAAAGTAAGTTCTTCTTTTTTTGAGTCTGTAAAATAATAAGAAAAACTTTCTTTTTTTGAGTCTGTAAAATAATAAGAAAAAAAATCTTTTATTTTTGGTATCCTAATTCTTAAAAAATCTCATTTTTCAAAACTTGCAAAAAAACTGATTTAAATATAAATTTTTTAAATTATAATAACATCTAATATAAGAATTGGTATTTTTCTCAGATGTTTAGAAAAAAAAATCTTTCTATTTTTGTTATATTCCAATCTTCGTACTTTTAGAATAGTTCTATATGAATCATATATGTTTAATTAATATATATCACGTGATATAGTGATTATCTCACATTGATTTATCTAAACTGTAATCAAAGCTATTAAGAGAGAAATATTTGAGTTTCTTAAATATTGCTTTTCTTAGCCGTTTAAAAAACAAAATATCGAAAGAAGTTTCAGTGCACACTTACATCAATGTATCGTTATAATTTAATTTCTTAGACATTTAAAAAACAAAATACAAAGAAGTCTCATTCACACTTACAGCAATATATCGTTATAATTTGATTGCTTACCCATTTAAAACACCAAATATAATATAAATTCCATTGTATACCGTCCAAAAATTCATTATTAAGAATCATTGTTTTTCCTTCTTTATAGAAATCAAAAAAAATATAAATTCGATTAAATACTACTTATATCACTATAATACAAATAATTATATTTCTTTAAATCATTTAAGAATAAAATTTCTCAGAATAAATTAGAATATCATAGACTTACTAAACAGTGATTACAATTTATTTCCAAATCAAATTTTTATTAAAAAAAAAAATTAAAAATTTCCTAAACTTTTTCTATCCAAATATTTTTCCATCCAAATTTTTTTTGTACAAAATTTTTTTTCAACCGAACCCCTTCAAAACTAAGAAGTACAGATGGTAGATCTCTCAATAAAAAAAGTAGAAGAAATGATGAAAAATCAACTAAACATCCGTAATATATCGGTAATCGCACACGTAGATCACGGTAAAAGTACTTTGACTGATACTTTGGTTATCAAAGCAAAGATAGCTTCTCAAGAAAGTGGTGGTGGAAGATATATGGATACACGTGCTGATGAACAAGAAAGAGGTATTACTATCAAATCCACTGCTATTTCAATGCATTTTGAATTACCAGAATCTGTTTTGAAAGGTCATTTAAATCAAAAACATAATGGAAATGAATTTCTTATCAATTTAATAGATTCTCCCGGTCACGTGGATTTCAGTTCAGAAGTAACGGCAGCATTGAGAGTAACTGATGGTGCTATTGTTGTAGTTGACTGTGTGGATGGTATATGTGTACAAACTGAAACTGTGTTGAGACAGGCAGTTGCAGAAAAAATCCGACCGACCGTTTGTCTCAATAAAGTCGATCGAGCTCTTTTAGAACTTCAAGAATCAAAAGCACAACTTTATGCTCGTTTTAGAAGAAGAGTAGAAGATTTCAATGCAAAACTTCAAATGATTACACTTGGAAAAGAAGATAGCAGATTTCCAATCCATAACCTTCAACCCGAATTAAACGAATTTTCATTTTGTTCTGGTTTACAAGGGTGGGGATTTACACTCAGACAATTCGCTTCTTTCTATGCTGAAAGATTTAATGTTAAAGACAAACCAGAAGGAGAAAAGAGAATTTGTAAAATGCTCTGGGCAAATGATGTATTTTATACGGCAGAAGACCCATTCGATACAACCGGTACTTTCAAAAAACAAGGAAGCCCTGAAAAAGCACCTTTTATTGTTTTCATTTTAAATCCAATTTACACGGTAAGAGATTACTGTATGGCTGTCCAACACGAAAATTTACGTAACTTTTTGACAAAATATAATGTCACTCTTCCCACAGATCTTCCAAATGAACCAAAAACACTCTTTAAATTGGTAATGCGTACTTGGTTACCAGCTGCAGATACAATGTTGGAACAAATTATTTTACAACTTCCTTCTCCTGTTCTAAGTCAGAGTTACAGATACGATTCACTCTATGAAGGACCCGTTGATGATATTGTAGCTTTGGGAATAAAAAATGCGGCAGTTGATTCTTTCAAATGCTCTGATCAAATGAGTAGTGAAATGATGCAAAAATTAAATATCAAAGTAGACGCTAATAATAATGCTGTAGATGCTAATAATAATCCTATTGATGCTAATAATTATATGGTGGATGTCAACAATAATGTTGTTTCAGCTCCTTTGGCTGTTTACATTTCAAAAATGGTTCCGTATTCTGATAACAGATTTATTGCATTTGGAAGAGTTTTTTCAGGTAAAGTAACTCCTGGTATGAAAGTCAGAGTACAGGGACCTGATTATGTGCCAGGTTCTAAAAATGATCTTTTTATTGCAAACATTCAACGTACAGTAGTTATGATGGGTAGAACTGTCAAAGATGTAAGTATGTGTCCAGCTGGAAATATTATAGGTTTGATAGGAATTGATGACAAATTAAAGAAAACAGGAACAATTACCAACACTGATGTTGCTCATAATATTAAAGGTATGAAATTTAGTGTAAGTCCTGTCGTAAAATACAGTGTAAGTCCTTTAAATCCTGTTGACCTTCCAAAATTGAAGGCAGGTCTCGCCAAATTAAGTAAAAGTGATCCTTTAAGTGTTGTCAATTTCAGTGACAATGGAGAACTTACAATAGCAGGAGCAGGTGAATTACATTTAGAAGTTTGTTTAAAAGACTTGGAAGAGGATTACGCAGGAGTAAAAATTGTATATGGTGAACCATGTGTCAGTTATTTGGAAGGAATCCGTAATAGTGTCTTAGAACCTAAAATGTGTAAAAGCAGTAACAAACACAACAGAATTTATATGACTTGTAGTTCTTTAGACCGTGCAGTCGTAGAAAATCTTGAAAATGGAAAATTGGTGGTCCGAGATCCAAAAGAAAGAGTGGCAGCTTTTAATTCTGTGTTAGGAATTAGAGACGATTGGATTAAAAAAATTATGTTTTACGGACCGGAAGACAAAGGACCAAATCTGTTTGTTGATGCTACTAAGGGTATTGCATATTTAAATGAAGTTAAAGAATATTTAAGAGAAGGATTTAGAGATGTGACTAGTAAAGGACCTTTGATAGAAGAAAAACTACGAGGAGTTAGATTTGAATTGACTGATATGGTTCTTCACTCAGATGCTATTCATAGAACAGGAAATCAAATTACGATGCCGGTAAGTGAAGTCTGTAGAGGACTAATAATGGCAGCTACACCAGTTCTATACGAACCTATTTTTAGAATTGAAGTAAATGTGGCCACAGAAGCAATGAGTGAGGTAATTGCTTTACTTGCGACAAGAAGAGGTGATGCAGAAGAAGTTAAAGAAGACGGTTCATCAAGAACAAATATTTATGGAATTTTACCAGTAAAAGAAAGTTTTGGATTTAATGCTGCTTTGATGAAAGTCACACGTGGACAAGCAAGTAGTAGTTTGTGTTTCAGTCATTATGAAGTTATGCCTGGAAATCTTGCGATGGAAGGTAGTTTGATGCATGAGGTTGTTACAACAATCAGAAATAAGAAAAAGTTTGGTAAACTTAAGAGTGCTGATGAGTATTTTGATAGGCTTTGAGATAGGTTTATTAAAAATTTGAGGTTTTATTTTGTCTTTTGGATTCATTTAATTCATTTTTTTTTTGTGTTGAATAGGCTTGCCATTATTTTAATTTTTTTTATTTTGTCTTTTGGATTCATTTAATTCATTTTTTTTGTGTTTGAATAGGCTTGTCTTACCATTATTTTAATTTATTTTTATGAATTCATTTGGATTCATTTAATTCATTTTTTTTTGTGTTTGAATAGGCTTGGATTGTCATTATTTTAATTTATTCTTATGAATTCATTTGGTTTTTAATTTTTTTTGTGTTGAATAGGTTTTCTTGCCATTATTTTTTATTTTTATGAATTCATTTGGTTTTTTTTTGTGTTGAATAGTTTTGGCTTGTCCTTATTTTACTTTATTCTTATGAATTCTTTTGGATTTTTTATATTTTTCTAAAATTCTTAACATTGTAATTCAAATTTTTCTTTTAATTTTCATGGAGAGAGGATAACCACATTAAAAACTATCTGCTTGCAAAAAATATGTAAAATTTGCTTTAAAAATCATTGTTTGGATTTTAAGTGGGTTTAAAACCATAGTACATCTTCTGATGTTCAATTGAAATTTATATGGGAATTGTAAAGTCTATAAAATGTTGATAATTCTTTTAAAAATTTATTTTGTAGTTTTTTATGTAATTAGATTGGAAATAACGACAGAAATTTAATCCGATTGCCATGTAAAAGCATGGAAGCGTGGTTATGCTCTTTCGGGTTAGAAGACTTAGCGCCTAGTGAATGCAAAAAAAAACAAATTTTTAAAAGCACTGGAATTCTAAGTAGCAGGTTATACATATTGGTAAGTCATAATAATTTTAGGTGAGGTATATAAGTCTCCAATATATTTCCAAATTTATGGTTTGATTTTGGATCGGAAATTGTAAAGTAATTGGGAATCTTGCTATTCCCTCAAAATCTAAAGGTCGCTCGATCTACGATTAGACTCTAGACAAACACGGTAACCAACATTTGCAACTTCATAAACAGGAAATTACATATAAATACTTTTTAAATAAAAATTTTTGTAATTTGTAGAGTCTTTAGGAAATATAAACGGAAATCAGAAGATCAGTTATTTATACTAAACCTAAAAATATTTTAGTATCATTCAAATCGTACAACATATATCATTGCTTTTAAATATTTAATACTTCAAACGAAGATTCATTTTAATTAAAGAAATAAATCTGTAAAAAAGTATAAATTCTATTTTCTTTTTTATCTCTCATTTTGATTCGGTTTTTATATTTAAATTTATACTAAATAAGCAAGAATATTTATAAAAATAAATTTAAACTGATTCGGTTATAAAAAGCTTTCGAAATGTTTTTAGAATTAAAATTTGATTTATAATCTTACATACGAATTGAGAACACATTATAATATTATTATATTATGATTAAAGATATTAGACTATAATTCTGATATAATTTAATTCTTTAATACTTTTTGTTATATTCTTACAATACTAAATAAAAAAAAATATGATTTGCTACTCGAATCAAAGGATTATATTTCGATAGCAAATAATTTATACAAAAGTTATGTTTCTGTCCTTGATTCATCCATTATCTTTCCAATTATTTCTATTTTTCTATAAATGATAGGCATAGAATTGTAGGATGTAAAAAACGACTTTGTTTTAATCTAAGAATTAAATTTTTATATATAAAATGTCAATATATTATTCTTATTCATATTAAGCGATGCACTTTAATTTCAGAACTGATTAATAAAAGAAATATTTCATTATATCAAGATAACCCGATACATTGTTCTATATTAACAAATAAACAGGTTTTGGTTAAATTTATCTTCAATTTTACAATGAAAAAAAATATAAATTTTACTTGTTTTCATAATTGAATATTATCTTTTCTTTTTTAAAAAAATAGATGTAGCCAACTTAAATAAAAGTATGGTTAAACAAAATAAGAAAATTTTATTTAAAAAATTAAAGATTATAATTATTTTTAACTCTTTAATATATATTACTAGAGGTTTTGTGGAGGGAGGATAACCACATAAAAAACTTTCTGCTTGGCAATGAGTGTGTGAAACTGGTGTGAGATCATTGTTTGGATTTTTGGTGGGAATAAAACCACACTACATCTTCGGTTGTTCCATGAGAGTTGTTATGAGGAGAAGAGGTCTAAGAAATGGAGAAACTTTTTCTACAAATTTATTTGTAGTTTTTTATGTAACCAGATTGCAGACCGCAGCTGAAAATGTAGGTAATTGCCATGTAAAAGCATGGAAACCTAGCCTTGCTCACTCGGGTTAGAAGACTTAGCGCCTGGGAGATATAAAACAAAAAAACCATTAAAAGCCGGGAGAGCTAAGTAGCAGGTTATACCTGTTGGTATGACATTGCACTGTCTAGGTGGACCCCATGTAAATCTCTGAAATATATCTTAGCTAGAAGTTTATTGGGTTCAGAAAGTGTAGAGTAAGTGGGAATGCTGCATAGTCTTGGGGGAGCCCAGGGGGGCTTCGGCCTTCGATCACACTCCATGCAACGGACATTAACGAACTCCGGGCAACTGCCTCGCCTAGTAATTAGGTTCTACACACCTGGTAGATGAAAGGCTTTGGGACGTAGGTATCGCAGGGGTTACCGATGGAGTGTTGGGGTAGCAGTAATTTATGTTAAACCTAGAACTGCGTTAATGTCATAAAAACAAAATATAACACTTGCCACTGTTTTGAAAAAGATGTGATATTTTTAAATAAAGTTACTAGAGGTTAAGCTTATAGAAACGAACTTTGTTTTACATTCATAAGTAAAAAATGCCTAAAATAATTATAAGCTTCATTATTTGAGTAATAATTCCTCATTTATCTCAATAAAAATTTTATACACTCTCCTAGTCTGTTTCTCGTATATTTTTTAGTCTTTCATATCCCATTTTTAGTAGTCTTCAGACATTTCTCAATAAAATTTAGGATTTTTTCAATTAGCATATTATTTTTCCTTAAATTTCAATTTTTCAAAGCTTCAGCTCGGTATTTAATGTTTTTTACCCTGTTCACTTTACACCTACTTTTATTAAATTCTGTTTTATTTCTCAATGAATTCTCTTTGTCTGAAAACACTATTCCTTTAACTATATGCTGTATTATTTAATTTATTTATTGTATAAATTCCCAGATATTTTTATTAAAAATCAGTTGATTTGATCAAGTATAAAGTTCCACGAAGCTATTCAAGCAAAATTGTTTTGTGTAATTATTATTTAGAATATAAATAAATTGCACATAAGAAAGGCAAAAAAACTTTATTTGTATCATAAAATTTTTCATGTAGTTATAAATTCTTAGAAAAGAAATCACAAACAAGTGATGTAATAATTTTTTTTGAGATGATGAACCGTTAGAACAATTAAGAATAACAAATTATCATGTTATTCTTAATAAATTTTAAAGTCTTAAACAATTTTACCAATGTTTATTCTAAATTTTTCTTTAAACCAATAGAAACTTTTCAATTGTTTTATGTTCAGTTCTACTCACTATTATCGGTTGTGTAAGATTTATAAAACACATAGAAAGAGACATATCTTAATTGAAGCACGCTTATTGGTGTCATATAGTCTTTTAAACAAATAACCATTTCGAGGTGAGTCGTCGTCGGAACATTACTGAATTATATAAATGATTGTAATTTAAATGCAAGGACTTAAAAAAATCAAACTTTTTATAATTTATTATGTAGAATTTAAAAAAGTTGAAAAAAGAAAAATAGCATCAACTTTAAATCTTTAATTATTATTTATCTCCTCCTCCAGCAGCTGCTTTATCACCCCCTGAATCACCTCCCCCCGAACCACCACCTCCTGCTCCACTACTTGCAGAAGTTCCCGAACCACCTTCTCTAGGATGATTAACAACATAATATGTTGCACCGAATCCACCTGTCAAAAATATAACAACAACGACTATAATTATTATTATAAGTAAATTTTTGCAAATCGCCATTTATTTTAAACTTCAACTTCTTCTTTTATTTTTTTCTTCGTAAAAATAACGAGTAATCATTTGAATTATAAAGGAGACATAAATATTCTAATCAAATAGTATTTTACCTGGTTATTCAATACCTTTCTATTCATCCTCATTTAAACAAATCTTTTTTTTATACAATTTTGAACTAGAAAATTCCTCCTTTATTCACACTTTGAAACTCCTCTATTAGGTTTGACTAAATATTATATTTTTAAAAACTTTTACATTTAAATAGAAAATTTTAAAACTTAAAAACTTAAAAATTTTAAAACTTAAAAAATTATAGTTTTATTTACATATTTTTTTTATCTTCTAGTTGAATTCTTTCTCTTTTCTTCTTCCTTTGGCGCATTATTAACTACAACAACATTTGTTTTACTATCATTTTGTTTGTTTTCTGCCTGTATAAACATAGATATTGCTCCTATAATTATAAATATAAATATTGCAAAGAATATCATACAAATCCAAAAACCGATATTATGTATAAGACTTTCGAACGTTTCGCTTATCGAGCTCATAATTTTTTACTGTACAAATTAAATATTTATTTAAATTAATCTTGCAAAAGATAAAAGAAAGCCAATTAGGTTTAAAAACTTATCAATCTTTAATATAAAACGAATTGTTTCAAATTTCATTATATTTTTACATTATTCTTGGTTAATTTTTAATGATAAGACTTTTTTTAGAAAAGAGAAATTAATTTATATTTGATAAATTAATTATTAGATTCATTAAATATTGGGTGTTTTTACTAATATTATATATTCTAAAATTCTGATTGATTGATAATAAAAAAAATTGATAAAAAAAGTATTCATTGTTGATAATAATTTTTTGAAGTGATTCAAAAGGATTTTGTTTTATGTTTTTAATTGCGTTATTTTTTTGTTTGCTTTTAATAGAAATTGAAAATTATACCTAAGAAATATATAATAAGCAATAAATATTAGTTGAAACGTGAAATATGACACAAATATATCAATCTAAATTCATGGAGATATTAAAAAAGCGAGAATCTGCATCTGTAAATAAATTTAAGACAACTCGATCAAAGAAGATACTTATCCTGATGATACAATATTAAATTACAAAATATTTGAATGCTTGTAACATCCAAAAGAGATTACCTTGAAACACAAAATAAACAAATCTGATTACATGATTTTGAAATCCGATTTTGATTTTAGATTAAGTCCATATATTGTATAAGTAAGTAAGAAATACTAAAAAAAATGAAAATTAAATCATTCAAGAATAAAATATAATTGAAAAAATTAAATTTATTTTTTTTCGAAAATAGCAGCAAATGCCTTTCCTGTTTTAACAGCTGCTCTTTTAGATTCATCGGTTTCTTTTATAATTAAAGTTCTTAGATTATCATTTTCAAATTCTTCATTCTCTAATCTTCGAAACAGTGTGTGATTTTGAACACATTGTACCATACTTTCAAATAATTCAGACACATCTGTCGATAAATACAATCTACCTTTATTTTCTAGAATATATGCGTACTGATCAAGCATTTGTGTACATATAATTCTCGCTTTACGTTTTTTCTTTTTAAAATGTGGATCAGGAAATAAAATAAATATTTTGCTTACTTGTTCTTTACCAAAATAGTTTGGTAAAAAAAGCATAGCATTTGTATAAATCGCATGTAAATTTCTTTTTAACTCTTTCCTTTCTATCATAACAGATACCTTGTTTTTTATGTAATCAACCACCTTTTTTCTAATCTCTAATCCAACGACATTTTCGGTTGGAAATATTTTGGACAACAAAATCAAAAAATTTCCGTAACCACAACCAATATCAACAATTTTAGGTGCAATTCCATCTATATAAAATTCAGACCAGTTCATTTCACAGGGTGATTTCGGATAATCAAAGTGTTTATCACTAAACGGATTTGCATGTGCTCGTTGTCTAAAATCCTTTTTCCTTGGTAGATTTGCCATATGGGTTTTATATTTTTAGATTTACGTCATTATAGAAGATATAACGCATCTTTATAAACAAAAAAATGTGTTAGAATCGTTACAATGAATCAAGTTAAAATTAGAGTCTTAAATCTTAAGAAATGGCATTCTGTTTTAATCATGTAAAAATATAAAAATTTTATTCATTATTTCTGTCATTTTTTAAGAAGAATATTCGTAAAAAAATAAATTTCGTTTCTCTTTAAAGTTAAATTATTTAACAAAAGTTTTATTCTTGCTTTGAATTCATTGTTTTTAATTTTTTTAAAATTTAAAAAAAAAATATTTTAAACAAAAAAAAAACCGACAAAAACTTTTTATAAAAATCATTTTTTATGCGAAATGGAAAATTATAGATTTTTAGAGAAAATCGGTAGAGGAACACATGGAACTGTATATTTGCTAGAATCAGAAGGTTATAAAAACAAATATGTCGTATGTAAATCTGTAGGCTTCAAACATAAGAAATACGCTATTAAAGAAATAAATATTTTATCTAAATTAAGTCACAAACGAATTATTAAACTTTTAGATGCAATTATTAAAGAGCCGTACGTTTTTATAATATTAGAATATTCCAATTATGGTAACTTATCAACATTTATAAGATTTTATAAACAAAGTGAATGTAATATTCCTTATGATTTAATATGGTCTGCATTCGCTCAAATTACAGATGGATTAAATTTTTTACACAAAAATAATATTATTCATCGAGATATCAAACCATCAAATATTTTAGTAAATCAAAACTTTTTAAACAATGAAGAAATTTTAGAATTTAAAATCTGTGATTTTAGTTTATCAACTAAACTTCTTACCGATGAATTTTTTTTTGATGAGAGTTTAGTAGGAACTCCATATTATATGGCACCTGAAATAATAAAAAGAATTAAATATAATTCATCAGTCGATGTATGGAGTTTGGGTGTTTGTATGTATGAAATGATATGTTTTAAAAAACCATTTCTTTCAAATACAAGAAAAGAATTATTAGAGTTAATATTAGACAAGCCAATAACTTTTATACCCAACTGTTCAGATAAAAAACTACAAAGTTTAATATTAGAATGTTTACAAAAGAATAATCGAATAAAATCTTATTCCCTTCTTTCGGATGAAAAAATTAAATATTTTTTAACTTTGGTTGATTTAAAATTAAAAGAACTTAAAATTTGTAGCTTGGAAAAAAAAATTAAAGAGATGGAAGAAAGAAGGATTAGAGATACACAATCTGTAAAATAAACTTATAATAGAGAGATAATTTATAATATTAACCGTTGTACTTTTATATAATTTTAATATCTTTCTAGGTTCTACCACAGTTCACTTGAACATAAAAATCCTTAAATAAAATCTTCAAATTTATATAATTTTAATATCTTTCTAGGTTCTACCACAGTTCACTTGAACATAAAAATCCTTAAATAAAATCTTCAAATTTATATAATTTTAATATCTTTCTAGGTTCTACCACAGTTCACTTGAACATAAAAATCCTTAAATAAAATCTTCAAATTTATATAATTTTAATATATTTCTAAGATTTGTATTCCGATACTTGAAACAAAAATTTAAATATTTTTATTTAATTTAATTCTTTTATAAAATAAACTTGAATATAAAAATTTTTAAACCAATAAATAAATAAAAAATGGAAAAATTGATAAATTATGAAACAAATGATAAAACATTGTTTTAAAGTAAAATTATATTCAACAGGAAATTTAAAAATAAATGTTTTGTAAAAATATATGCACACCAACGACAGATAAAACTGCTTGTAGAACAAATTCTGATATAAAGAAACTGATTAAAGTTCTAACGGTCGTACTTCTATTTATGAGTTTGGAAATATGGGGACACTGGTATACAAACAGTCTTTCACTTTTGGCAGATTCAATGCATTTATTTGTAGACATTTTGGGCTTTCTAGTAAGTTTAATGGCACTAAAATGGACTAAAAAAACACCAAATTCTACATTTTCGTTTGGTTACTATCGTATGGAAATACTCGGTGCTTTATTTTCAATCTTATTTATATGGGGCACCACCGGTTATTTGATAATCGAATCATATAATCGATATATCAATCCACCAAAAATTAACGGAAAAATATTTTTTTTTATTTCTGTCATCGGATTTTTTGTAAATATTTTTTGCGTGTATTTTCTTCACGAAAAAAATACGGCGGAAAATTCGTATCACAGAAATCTTAATATTCGTGCTGCTTATGTCCACGTCATAGGTGACATGATACAATCTATTGGAGTTATTCTTGCAAGCATTATAACGGTTTTATATCCAAATTTTCATATTGTAGATGTATTCTGCACAATGATTTTTTCTATTTTAGTTTTGTCAACTACTGGATTGATCATAAAAGATGCACTGCTTATTTTATTAGAAACAACACCAAAAGATGTCAAAATAGAAGATTTGAAACGCGATATTCTTTCTCTGGAAAATGTACACGAAATAATAGATTTACATTGCTGGTCTATTTCCACAAATATAAAAGCTATTACTTGTCATATTTTTGTTTCAGAAATTCTTCCGTGGCAATACGATTCACTTCTTAAAAAGATAAAGTCACTTCTCAAAGATGTATATGGATTTGACTTCTCCACTGTACAATTTGAAACACAAAATACACGAATTAACCCAACAGTTTTTTCTATCGGAGGTACAACAATTTTTTCACCACAAAATTTAAAATTCTATGAAAGTCAAATATAAAATAAAAGTTTAAGTTTTAATTATTTTTCTAAATTGTTTCCTTAATTCTTATAAAATATTTCTTTAAATTTATACAAATGATATATGAATGTAGAAATGAAAATTAAGATATAAAAAATGATCTCGCTTTAAATAAAATAATTTTAATACTTAAAAAGGAAAATCAAAATATTTTTAATTCCAAGAAAATTTTTAACAAAATAGATTTTATTTAACTCTAAATTATTTATTTTATGGTTCTATAAATATTTCGATAACCGTTTCCAAAGGAATTTATTATTTTGTTTTTTTCTTCTCTTTTAAACGAATATCGATATGAAAAGAATATTTTTAAATAATTTAAAATAATTTTACAATCTTCTCCTATTTTTCTTATTCTTATTTCACTCACATTGTGAGATGTAAGTGCAAGAAAAGTGAATACCAAAGGTAACACCTTCACGTCATAAGATTCACTATTTTTTATAGATTTTATTAAATCACCGATAGCCTTTGTAACTAGAGAACTACAAAGTCTTTCATCTCCCAATTCTTCGGAAAAATAAAACGTTTTTTTGCCTTCAGCATATAAAATTAATTGATATCCAGGGGAAGGTCCACTACTTGTAGAAGTTCGTAAATCCGTGTATACTTTTACATTTTCTGTAAAATTCGTGACTCCATCTTTTATTAATTCTATAAGTGAATGTGGAATTGACGAATTTATTTTTGAACCGACCACCATTCCACGTATTTTAATTAATTTTTCTTCCCTCGATTTTTCAATATTATTTAAAAATTCTACGTTTCCACACCTAAAAAATACCTCTCCTTTTCCTTCGGGCTCAAATCCCCTCTTCAAAATTTTTATTTCAATATTTTCCACACCAAAATCTTTTAATACTTTTAGATATGCCAATCTTATCATATCAATACTGGTCTGTCGGTTATTTGTTATTCCAGTAAATGTAATTTGCATCTCTTTCTTAGTAAAAGGTGCCAATATAAGTAAAGGAATAATATACATTGAAATATTGTAAACAAGACAATCATGTATATCCTTACCCCCATAAATATCACCCGGATAAAATACAAAATTTTCTTTTATTTCATATTTTGTATTTACTGTGATTTTTTCTATTAAATTTAGAAAGGAAGTTATAAAATTATTCTTTTTAAATTTTTCTATTTTTATCGTCTTTTTTGAAATAATACCGTAAACTAAAATAAAAGAGAAAATATTATCATTTGGTTGTTCTAATATAATCATTTCTATGGGTTGGTATGGTAAACAAACAAGAAATACCAAATAAAAAGGAAAGAAAGGAAATTATTTGTTTAAGAATAAACGAACGGCAAAACAAAGGAAAAAATAAATCAAAAAACTACAAGAATGAATAAATAAAAAAAATTGGAAAGCGAAAGAGTACAAAAATATGGATTAATTGAACTAAAAATAAAAAATGGAATTTTTAAATAAAAATAGGGGGGTTCTTTAATTATTCATCTTTTCCTTTTTCAACATTAAAATATTCCATTTTATAACACTCTTTTCCACCCGAAACAACTCTGACCCAATCACGTAACTGTTTTTGGTAAAGAAATTTATTACTGAGATATTTGATGTATCTTTTATTAACTCTTACACCACTAATGTTTTCAATTTTTAGAGATGCGCCAGATGTAGAAAGAGAGATATTTTCGGTTAAATTATTTGTCTTTCTATTGATTTTCATATTGGCTTGCATGAACTCTAAAAACTCTGAAACAGAGAGGAGGTTGTCTTTTACAAGATTAGAACAATCTACTTCATAGTTGTTTAAAGGTTTTGGTGCAGCAATAGTGGACATTGAGGGTCGGAATATATTTTTTTTATTTTAGTTTTAAATTTTTAGTAGATTTAAAAAAATTTAAGCAACGAAAAAAAAGATGTAAAATTTATGATTCATAGGTAAAATGTAGAATTTAATTTTTTTATAGAAGAAAGAAAAAATAAACGTTTTTTTAGAAAAAAAGTAAAATTTCATAGAATTAAACACGAAAAATAAATTCGATTAGAATATGTCTTCAATTTTAAGAGATGGTTTTTAAAATGATTCATTAATTATTTCAAAATATATACAAAAATAATTGATTATTTAAAAGTTACATGAATAAGATAGAAAATAAAAAGACAGTATTTTTAGTTTTGGATTGCTTAAATCGCCTTATATGATTATTCCCTTGATATATTCATCGACCAGTAATACTTTAAGTATTTGTTTTATGTTCCATTTATTGTGGTCTCGATATATCTTTTGATTTCATTTATATATGTTAAAGAATCAATAAATGATTTACGTTAAAATTCTTGCAAAACGGTTTTATAAATATTTTAGAAACCATAAGGTTTACGTTTAAAAAATTCGATCAATTAGATTATATTTTTTTGAAACATTTTCCGGAAAATTATAAAAACAAAAAAATTCTTTGCTTTTATGATTCATCTATATGCTTCTGTTTTCTATAAGATAGCTTTTATGGCCTTTTTCTTTTTACATTTATTGAGAATATGTCTAATCAAATACAATATTACCAAATTTAGGATATTATATTCGATGCTTATACATTTCAGGAGCAACATTTTTATTTGGTATTTTCTTTTAAAAAATGTAATCGATAAACTGGTTGTTACTTATAAAGAAGCAAAGCTATATATTTCATTGCAACAGATTGCCGAAATATATTCATCTATTCTGACTGAAAGCTTAAAATATCAATCAAGTATGTGTTTATATATTTCTTTTCTTGAAATTAAATATGTAATCGCACATAGAAATTCATTTTTTGTGTGTTGTTGACTAACAGTAATTTATTAGAATTAAAAATTAGAGTAATTAAAATAATGTTTATATTTTTTCTGTTAATATAAATTATTATGTATTTTATTAAGCCATAAAAAATCATTTTTTGTCATTGAAATTATATCTTAACTCAATCAAATTCTAAAAATTTAACGTCTAATTTATTTTATTAAAAACTAAGAATTCAGGTATAAAATAAAGTTTCCAAAGAGTTGATGTTACGCCAATCCAATGAATAGCAAAAATGTTAAAATTTACAATTCTTTGCTCAAATTATGAAATACTGGAAACCTATCTATCAAGATTCAATAAATTGAGGTTTAATATTTCAAACAAAAGAAAAAAATATTTAATCTTGATATAAGCGTATGTAGAATACCCAGATAAAAGTTATTTTAATGCACTTTGGAAATTACCACCAGGCTAGAAATATTCTGAATTAAATGGCAGAAGGTTCTACAAATATCCCTATTAAGTATATATAAACCAAACATGTATTTAGTATATGAAAAAATCACGAGAAAATTTTTTATAGCACTGTTTTTTTGCAAGTAATATAGAGCTCGAAGAAAGGGGGAAAACCTGGGCCAATGTGTACTTTACATTGATGTTCCTTCCTATACTTTCATTTTATACTTATTTACATGAGCGCTTATATAATTTTAAAAAAATATTTACATGTCCAAATAGAGAAATCCTAAACATTTTAAGTATAACTGTCTATGCAAATTCTTTTCTCAAACTAACGAAATTAATAAGGAATATTAAGGATATAACATATCCAACTAAGATTTAAATTAACTATTCACAGCCAAATTTAAACTCATAAATGATAACGATTCGATAAATACTAAAACCCTGGATTTCTCTATGCGTAAAAGAATCAAAGAAACTTCAACTTCAAAATAAAATTATGCAAGGAAACAATGCAAGAAACCAAATATTTTGAAGTATGTTTTTTTTATCAAAGTTCAGGTATTAGTAATGAACAGTAAATTGATTTAGAAAAACCTAAACAGTAGGTAAAAAAATTCTAAAATAATGCGATATTTGGTGCCATCAAGATATAACCATACCCGGATAACATTTAGTTTAAATCAAGATTGGGATTAATCTTGGCTAAACCATGACAATTTTTTATGTTTTAGATGGAGAACCAAGAGTTTTTTTTTATAATTTTTTAAAAATACTTAAACATTGGAAATTTATATTTTATTCTAGCCAAATTTATTTGAAAATAAAAAAAAGCAAAATTTTTTCAGAGCAAAACCAGGTATTCAAAAGTATTTGCAATATTAATGCCATAACTTACAATTATAAGCAAATATATACACCTTTTTTTTCCATCAAAAATATGTTAAAAATATATGAGAAAACTGATACTTTCATCGAAGCAGCATATATTTGCATAAAAATAGCGACACATTGATAGTGATACATTCTGGAAAACCTAAAATTATAAATTGAAATAAAAGTAAAAAAAATACCCTCATAAAATCTCCTAGTGTAGTAAGGGATAAACATAACTTAGATTTTATATATTTTGGTGAAATAATACTGAATATAAACCCGGGAAGAATGTAAAATTTGATTGAACTTTCAATAAAAGTCCGAGGGAAAATTTTAATTTTTCAGGGAAAATAAAATAATTATTTTTATCCTTGAATATCGAATTTCAATCCGACAATGAAAATATAACAAAATATAATCAAGTTTGAGAAATATTTGTATTTCACATTAAAATGGATGTTATTATGAGAGCAGAGATGCATCAAGAACCAACACCCCCTTTAAAACAAGCGAAGAGAGATGAAGATGGTGTTAAAATTTTATAAACAAAAAATAATACACCCCATATTTCACAAGAAAGAACCACGTATGAGGAACCGACCATAAACATAAATGAAGCGTCGGATTTAGAAGAAGAGACAGTAGTGATTCAAGAAGTAGAAGAAAATATATAAAAAAGGTAAAAAAATTTTAACCCAGAATTGTATTAAATAAATTGTTTTGATTATTCTGAAATAAAATAACAATTTTTATTGCACAATAAGTAAAAATGATGGTAACAATATCAAAGAAACAAAGGTAAACTATTTTTTTCATTAAACAAAGTAATAGACCGATTTAAAGGGATAGAAACAAGAATATCGTACCGAAATTTTGTATTACACTCCGCACTGAAGAGATGGTTTAAATTCATATGTGCGAGCAAACGCTACACGAAATGGAACATCACAGTACATTTGAAACATTTACACATATCGGGGCTTAGTATGTTTTCTTGGTAATAATGCGAATTCAGTCTTGTTATTACCATGCTATGACCCACTATTACATTTAACATCAATATTTTAAACGAAAAATAAAAATAAGATAGTTAGCAGCGAGTGGGTCGACTGTATAAAAGCAAATGTATAAATATAAAAATCATTTAACACCAATTTTAATTATGTATTTTGTTTGGAATAACAAGAATTACGAATAACTTCTCGAAATTGGCGTTTTTTTCTAAAAATATATATCCTATATATTTTCTCCTAATTTTTTTTAAAGTATTTTTTTATGTTATAAAATAAGTAGCCTTGAAAATATCCGCTATATTATTTTTTAACACCAGTAGAAAATTAAAACATTTATTTAAAATATCAATTTAAAGTTTAATGAGATGTATATTAATTAGTACTTTAGTATAAAATATTATAACATATTAGCCTTTTTATAGAAGTCAAAATGGTCATCGGGCTAAAAAAAATGGCGACTATTGATCTAAACCATCTTATTTAAGTTCTTAGTTTCAGATTCAGAGGTTAATTCTAAATTATTCAAATAAAAAGGTTTTAAAGTTATAAAATGTGTTTTTTCCTATTAGTGCAAAAGTTATATTAAAACATATTTGAATTTTTTGAGAAATGCAGCAAATAATTAAAAAAAATCTTTAAGAAGTAAAAACTTGGCATAAATTTTCTATTGGATTATGGTGGGTAAAAGAAATAAGCCAGAGAGAAATAAAAATATCACCAAAAATTTTTAAAGATATTGGAATTTTTAAAAAAAAAGTAAAAGTATATTAAAGGAAAATGAAGCTTCATGAAGAATTCTGGATTAGAAAAAAACTTTATAGAGTTATAGAAGAAATAAATATTGATAGAAATTTTTTATTATGAAAAGTCAGTTTTCTTAAAAATATGGAGATGAAACTATTAAAATATTTAAATTTATAAAACATTTAAATATTCTAGAATTTTTTTAAGATTCTATTGTATATCCCAAAGTTCTATAATATCAATAAGAACTCGAATATATGTTATATCACAAGTATCACATGAAAAGTAATAACAGTCGAATATTGCCAGTCTAAACCCCAAAATAAAAAAATAACCAAATTTCATTTTCTAAAATATTCAGAAGGTAAACTTTATGAGGAACCATAATAAAATAACGTTCATATTGTAAATTATGTAAAGTAAAAACACCATATTTAATCCGTATAGTTAACTTTTTGTCATCAATTAGATCAAAATCATACATTTAAAATAATAAAAAATGTAAATGCTGAAAATTCTTTAGTTCTAGTTTATTTATACACTAAAATCCAAAATGATGGATCTTGACACATTCTAAACCAATCAATAGAACAAAAAAATAAAATTCTGGGTTAAAATATTTTTAACATTTTTATATGTTTTCTTCTACCTCTTTAACCACTATTGTCTCTTCTTCCAAATCCGATTCTTTATTTTGTTATTGATCAGTTCCTCTAAAGTGATTCTTCCTTGTGAAATAAAGGGTGCTTTATTTTTTGGTTTAAAATTTTTTGCAGCATCTTCCTCTCTCTTCTCTTCTTTTAAAGGGGGTGTTGATTCCTCATGCATCTCTGCTCTCATAATAACACCTATTGACGCTCTCTCCCAGTTCTCTTCGGCATTTAGTCCTGACTCAAGTCCTCTTCGTCGATCAAAGGAAATTGTTTCGACTGTTTTCTTAAGTACTATAGACTGAATGTATGCCTCTACATTCATGGGTATTTCTAGTATTTTAAGATGAGATTTATGGTATTTTGTCACAATACCGTCCCAGGTCATCACATAAGGGATTATCTCAACACTACACTTATAAATAAGACCCAACTCATTGGCTAGCAGGTCTTACTTCCTAAGTTTTTCAGTTTCCACTATTTGAAGTGAATCTTGGGAAGTGATTCCTACTTCAATGAGTGTTATCTTATTCTTCTTCTTATCTAAAATAAATATGTCCGGTCTGTTATTCCGAATTTTAACATCAGTTTTTATTCTGGTGTCTACTCTTATCTCTGCATACTCATTATCAAGAATTTCTTGAACTGAGTGACTCCTTATTCGTTTTGAAGACTTAAACTTATATCTATTTAGAAGAAGTAGGTGTAGGCATCTAACCACTTCATTATGCCGTCTAGTGTAATCATGGCCTAGCATTTTTTCGCATCTAGTTGCTAGATGATCTACAGTCTTACCAGACTTCCCGCAATGTTGACACACACCATCTGCTCCCCAGAATACATTTATATCCTGGATATAGCAGAACACAGCTTCATTTCGTGGCCTAATATTTCCTCTCTTTAGCCATCTTGAAGAGTCACTAACACTTACAAGCTCATTTTTCCTTGCATTATATAACTTTGAATGTAGTTTTTGTTTTTCTATTTCGTTATATAGTTTTGCAAGTTGAGCTTCTTCTAAACTTTTCTTAGTGACTTCTTCTAACAACCTGTACTTTACTTTTAAGAAGCCTTTTATTAGTGCAAGATGGGTTTTATTATTATTCTCCACCTTGAGGATTGCTGCTCGTCTAGTGGATATTTCTTTACTTTTTTCCAGACAATCCAAGAGTTGCAGAAGCATATGTTCGCTTCGCAACTCAACACTATGCAGGCCTCTTCCAAGTTCTGTTCTAGGAAGATACAACCGCTCTTTACATCCTGGGCGGAGATGTATCTTATTCTTAACCAACACCGCACGCACTGCATCATCTAACTTAGAGAAGTCAGCCGGTTCAAGTCGAAGTACTCCTATGTGATAGTTGATTAACGATATCGCATGTTGATTGATTGCAGAAAATAATTTTTTTGCGTTTAATATAGTGTGACAAAGTCTTTCAAGTCTTGATATAAGTTTGCTTTGTAATTCTTCAAATGAGCTACGTGTTGGAATTCCTCTGCTATCTTCTATTATTCCTAAATATTTGTAAACATTAACACCTTCTAGAGGAGTAGCAGTATCTTCACAACACGTATCATTTGTGGCCGACTTCTCTTTGTTAATCTCTAAGCCAATCACCTCTAAAAATTCCTTTGCCTCGCCTGTCATAGCACTCAATGTGGAGCTGTCTTTTGCAAGGAGCTTAAGATCATCAATAAACAAGAGATGATTAGTAGAATGGGATTCTGCATCTGTTTGTACTGTCGCTTTTGTGTATTTTTCATTAAGCTTTCGGCTTAATGGATCCATACACAACACAAATAACAAAGGTGACAGACTATCTCCTTGTAGGATCCCTCTATCAATCTTCTTGCTCATGATTTTTTCAAGCCCTACTGATATATCAATTTTCCATTTTGATATAATTACCTTAATAAATTTCAGGATCCAAACAGGTAAATTAAGGTTTTCAATGCATTGAGTTAAATAAGCATGATCTATTGAATCATAAGCTTTTTTAACATCAATCCATGTTGCCTTAAGATTGTTTCCATACTCTTTATTTAAGGCAATATTCAGTAGAGCCTGCTTTTTTGCTCCCTGCACACCTCTAACTGCTCCCAACTGGTTCTCCGCAAGCAACCCTCGTCTTTCCACTTCAATTTGAACGACTTTCGTTACACACTTTGTCGTTAACTTATAGAGGTTGGACATACAAGTGATTGGCCTGTAGTCAGAGCCTCTTCGTGGACTTCCTTTCGGTATCAAATACGTAAGCCAGCAGTAAAACCAATCAGCTTGAGGTGTTTCTTCTAAACATATAACTTTCACAATATCATAAATATATTTGTGAAGAGTTGTAAGTTTCTTAATGAAAAAATTGTAAATACCATCAATTCCAGCAGCTTTCCAATTAGGGAGCCAATTAATGATATTTACAAATTCCTCAAGTGAAGGAAACGTGGTCGGATGATTATCTGATACAAATGGAATCAAATAATCATCGTACGTGACTATGTCATCATTTTTGTTCCACATTGTAGACCAAAAACTCACAATTTCATCACGACTAACCACATGTTCGGATTCCACACGCTCAGATAACCCCCGATAAAATTGACCTCGGAAAAGCTCAAACATACGATTCTCTTTTTGGAATTGCTTCCTTCTTTCATGCATCGTAATTTTTTTCTCGTAAACATTCAAAGACTCATTCTTCTTAACTAAAGCCTCAGAAAGATCAGTTACACTGCTCAAGTTTAAATTAAACTCTCGCATGATTTTCTTAAGGCTCTTCGTTTCCGAAGTGGAGAGCTTTTCCTGCTTACGAGCCTTCTCGAGAAGATCTTTGGAAAGTACTAACTTAGAAATTTTATTTTCTATGTTTTCCTTCCAAGCGGATCTAGGCTTTTCTTTGCGTGTTGCCTCGTCATAGCATACTTGGGCGGCCTAGATTATCTGTGCCACTGCAGTTATCGTCATCGGCACACAAGAATCAGCATACTCACCGATAATTCGATTAATAAGGTCCAAAACTTTACTGTCAACCAATTCACTTGGAAGCTTTCGAGTTCGGACTACCACTTTTCCAATTTCCTTCATCGAGATTTCTTTGATTTTACTCAAGAATTTATCTCTCAGGTTTATGTACTCTGTGGTGTCAGTCAGGGTGCATGGCTCTGTGAGACAATTGGCGATTCTACGTCGCTCTCCATTCTCTTCTTGCCTTATTTCCCTTTCTGCCTCATTTTGTGCGAGTTTTTTAAACGTATCGATATCTAGTGTGCAGCTAAATTTCTCATTATAGTACCTCAGAATAGCGGGCCAGCCCTTTCTGGGCATTCTCTCAAACCTCTTTTGCAATGCTAGAATAGCAGATCTAGGCCATTCCTGCTCTACGACTGTGACAGAGTCAAGTATTGAGTGCTATACCATCAGTCGATTCCCTTCTAGAATGGCATATGTATTGAGGTTTGTCATGC
Organism: Hamiltosporidium tvaerminnensis; assembly: GCA_022605425.2. Lineage (NCBI taxonomy): Eukaryota > Fungi > Microsporidia > Dubosqiidae > Hamiltosporidium > Hamiltosporidium tvaerminnensis. The sequence goes on from CM061246.1 coordinate 1,935,815, forward strand.
CGTTGGCTGGTTCACACGCAGTGGCATCGGTACCAGAAGACGAGGGTATGGTGTCAACCAAACAGACTGGACTAGTCTGGCAACTACTGCTTGGTGGTTGGTGGGTGGTGTCATGGAAGGTCGGTGGAGTTGGAAGTCTCTCGGATAACATTGCTACATCTACATCATACATCAAAATCTCTCTTGCGTTGTTCCCCCAGTTGTTTACAGCCTTTATTTTTTCATTTTTTATATTTTCGCTGTCTACTTTTTTTCCTTCTACCCATTTTCAAACTTTATAAAACACATATACCCATAATTTGTAACCCATTTAAATGAAAAATATAAGAAACGTTTATAAAATATTAAAATTAATAGAAAAAGCTTCTGAAATAAAATTAAACTACAAAAATTTAGAAAAAAGAGAAACTTTACACAAAAAGATAAAATTGTAAATATTTACTTAATAAAAATATTAAAAAAAAATTAAAAAAATTTAATAAAAAATATACAAAAGTATAAAATATTGTATAATTGGAGAAATAAATACAGTGGTTTATGACTTTTATGAAGATATAGAATGGTTGAAAAGTAAAAAAGAAAAAATAAAAATATTTAATGAAATAGAAAATAAAATCAGTGATAAAATAGAAAATATATTTAGTAATGAAGAAAGATATGGTAGGTGTGTAGATCTTAAAAGTATTTTTGAAAAGTATAGAAGTATTATGAAATTTACAGATTATAAGGAATTTTTAGAAGATTTCCTTTGTGTTGAAAAATACAATTTTAGTTATTTTTCGTATTTAAAAGAATTAAATGAATATTTAAAAAGTTTTTGTTCAAGAGCTAAAATTAGAAAAAATAAGAAAATAAAAAATAAAAAAATAGAAAATGAACAAGAAATAGAACTTAGAGTTTTTTTCGATAGTAGAACATTCTGTGAAGGATGTAATAAAATAATAATGACTAAAATGGTTTGTTTTCATATCAAAGGTAAGAGACATATGAAAAATATAAGTTGTAACCTTTTGAATATAAAGTATGAGGAAATTTATAAATTTGAAAAAGAAATAAAAATATTTACAAAAATTTTTAAAGATGAAATTGAATTATCGAAAAGTCTTTGTAATGTTATAGAAATAGAATGTATTTCTAATGAAGAAATTTCAGGTACAAAAAAATTTGCAGTTGAAAAAAATGAAGAAATTCCATCGTGGCTTAAGAAATATTACGGACTTGATATAACTTTTAGATGTGAAATTTGTAAAAATAAAAAAATACGAGGAAGAAAAGAATTCCTTAAACATTTTAAACAGCCGGAACACCTTGAAAATCTTAAAACACACAATATTGAATACTGTGATTTATTTTATGGAATTACCACCTTTTCTGGAATAGAATATATGAAAACTCGCATATTTTTAGATCAAAATATTTTTATTGAAGAAGTAGAAGATGAAGAAGGGAATGTTTATGACAAAAAGACATTTGAAGATTTAAAAAAAATCGGAATTATTTGATTAAATTTTCTATCTTTTTGAAAGTATGAAATATTAAATTAAAGATTTAAAAAAAATGGGAATTATTTGATTAAATTATAATATTTTGAAATTATGAAATATTAATTTGAAGATTTAAAAAAAGTATGAATAATTATTTGATGGAATTATAATATTTTGAAAGTATGAAATATTAAATTGAAATATTTAAGAATCAAGAAATTTGAATTCATAATCTAAATTTTCAAGGAAATATATGCTATATTTATTTTGTTCTACTGATGTATTTTCCTGGCTTATAATTATATATAATTACAATTTTTATCTCAATTTTTCAAGACTTGAATATAATTTCTAATTATTTTTACTAAAATGAAATGTTTGGTGCAAATCTCCAGTAAAAAAGCGAATTTTTTTTTATTTTAGAATTAAATTAAAAAACGACCTATAACTTATTGAAATATTAAAAAAACTTTATAAAATAACAAATTTAAGCTATTTTTAGAAGAAAATTTTAAAAAAATTAAATTTAAATAAAAAAAAATTTAAACGTTTTTTGAATTTTTAATTCCCATTTCAGCTATTTTATCAATTATATCTTCTTCGTCACTATAGCATCTCTCTCTATAATCACATTCTAAAGCACTTTCATCATCCTTAAAAACTTCTGGTTTAAATTGAAACAATTCGGTTCCTTTCATTTTAATTTCCCGTGCTTTCTTTTCAAACTCCACCTGTTCTTCTATTTTCTTTTTTTTCCATTTCATAAAAGTTTCTTCTGTTAATTTTTCGTTTTCTTGTATTTCTTGTCTGCTCAATTCTAGAAATTCTTCAAGAGTAATTTCTGCGTTTTCTTTATCCACATCAATTAATTTATGTACATCGCTACATGTTTTGTCTGGACAAATCCATTGTGAATTATATTGACCGGAATTCATAGCATCTAACATAAAACGACATACAAGTTTTACTTGCTGATCTTCATTCTTCGGTTCTAAGGAAATATCATGATTAAACTTACAATTGGTTTTCTTGCAGTTGCCCTGTAAGAAAAGTTTACAGGGAACTGTTTTAGGATCCACACCTACGGGTACTTTTTGTACCGTTTCTTTTCGTTCATCCTTTTTGTCGTCCTTTTTCTTTGAAACGGTTTCTAGCGTTTTTAATTTTTCCATTTGTTTTTTTAATTGAAGATTTTTTTTCTTATTCTTTTGTCCAAACATTTTTTCTTCCAATTCTTTCTTTTGCTCCTTTACCGATTTTGGTGGAAGTTTTGGTGGCATAACAACGGTAAATAAAATTTCTGATAAAAGACAAGAAAAAACATTTTTTTTAGAAATTCGATAATAATAACGATCTGCTGAAAAGTGCTACAATAAACTCAGAATTAGAAATTTCTGTTTTTTTTTGTTTCTTAATCAATTTATTTTTCTGATAAAAAAATGAAAATATTTGTTCATATTTAAAATATATTTCATAATTTTTATATCAGTTGGTTAGAATTGATTTTATTTAAAATAAGTTTAAAGTTGAGTCGATCGTAGTATTGTTACGGAAATCAATGATTTTTTAGCTTAAACATATTTTTTAGCCTCGTATTTTTAATTACCTGTATTTGGTCTGAAAAAAATCAATTTCAACGGCGGAAATATTTATAACAATATATTAACACACTCTTGCACTCCTAGAAAGTTTCTTTGTTAAAACCAAATCCAATCAAGATATATATGTTTAACCGTATATTATATTATCTGGTTTCTTTCGATATGAATAGAATACAATCTTCATTTGAATTAAAGCTTGGTTAAGTTATATGCCTTTCAAAGACATTTTTATTTCGATTGGTTAGGTTGTCAGTTCAGGGCAAATTTTCTTTTAGGAAAGATAAGAGTATATCAAGAAGTGATTGAACCAATCCTTAAGAAGTGAATTCTTATATCTATACCAATAGCCCATTTGCGGCGAAATATAATTTAGAAACCTTAATTCTAAAATGATTTCTTTGCCAATTTTATTATTTTTACATACATTTTTTAAGTTTATGGATAATAAAACTTAGACTTCAAATAGTTAAATTATTATAAGATTAACCTTAGAGGGTAGATACCTACATAAAAAACCATTTGTTTTGAAATGAATATGTGAAATTGCTGTGAAATCATTGCTTAAATTATTTGTTGGTATAAAAAACACACCGGATCTGAGGGCTTATCTCCTAAAAGCCTAAACTACAATAGATTAAAAAAAAATGAAAAATTAAATAACTGAATCACGAACCAATGGCCTATCATAAAAATCGGGACATAATATTGGAACATACAAGTAAAGGATTTCCGAGAAAATAGAAGAACATGTGAATATTGAAACATTTAGAGTCCCTAAAAAAGGTATTCTGTAAAAGGAAGAATAGATCCAGAAAAGACCAGTACATTCATTTATAAGCAAAATAAAAAAACTAACGATATAATTGTTCATCCCCAACACCGAGAGGCAAAAGAAGACTGTAATAACTATTTAAGTATAATTTTCATAAATATATATTTTAGAATTATAAATCTTGAAAAAAGAGATCTAAAAGCTCAATAATTATTTATAGAATAGCTTGTAAATAGAATTTTAAAATTTAAAAGAAACATTGTGTTTTATAAAAATTAATTGTAAAATAAATATATAATAAGAAACCGTACAAACATAGAATTGTTTTTGAATAGAACAAAACAGAAAGATAAATAGTAAAAGAATAAATCAGAAAATTTATTTCATCTTTTTTTGTAGAGAAGCAAGTAACCCACTATAAATATCCCGGAGACAGCCAATATCGGTAATAAAATGTAAAAAATAATTTCTTTGATGCCAAAACCATCTGACTTTTTCGACTCTGGATCCTGATTTGGGCTTTCTGGTTCGGGAGGGCAAAAGAGACGTTTTTTTCCTTCAGAACTAAGCGTGGAAATTTCATTTTCAAATATTTTTTTTAAATAACTTTCCTTAATCTTACTATCGTTTGCGAAAATCTCTTTTTCTTCTTTAAACATTTTTTCATTTATTCGTTTGTCTAAAAACTTTTTGAAACTATCATTAGAAAACAATTCAACAAAACAATATATTTCCAATAAAATTGTTGTTTTGGGTACTTTATTACAATTTAAATAATCTCCACCTTGGTTTTTAATATATTCAATCTTTTTTTGATCGAATATTTGTTTGAAACCATCAATACACTCTTTTCTATATTTTTTTATTATTTCTATTTTTTCAATCTTCTCAAATTCCGTTTTTAAAACATCTGCAAGAAATAGAAATTCAATGATGATTCTTGAAATTTCTTTTTCATTTACTATTTCTTTTTCGAGGCATAAAGCCTTTAAGCATAATACACCGGAAATATATTTATGATATTCTTCTGTTGTTTTTTCCTTCAAAAAATCATATAATGTTTTTATAAAAATCACATTACGTTCGATACATAAAAGTTCTAAGAACACACGAGGGAAGTTGAGATCTTCTGGTTTATTTTGAAATTTGCTTATATTTTCATTGAATTCAAATATTTCATCAACTCTGCTTTGATTATTTAAAACCTTGGCCACAATTTTCTCAGAAATAAATTGTATAATCACTTTATACTGTTGATCATTAAACATACAATTCATATTTCTAATTAATATTTCATCTGATTCTATCATATTAATAGCATGTTCGCCCGAGTTTATATAGTAATCTAAACGAAAGGATTCGAGCCATGAGTTATCATATACACCACTATTAGGGTGAGCTCTCACAACTTGATAAAAACAATACCTTTTAAAATATCCCAAAAAACAAAAAATTTTTTCGAATGTTGCATTTGATAAGCTGTCTATTAAATAATGATTAGAATTTTCATCAAATATTATTTTTGTATTTTTTAAGAATTCTAGATCAGTTTCATCCCCTTTGTCAAAACTCCCTAATATCACTGGAACAGAATCCTCATATTTATCTTTGAGGCATCTGTGAAAATTTTCATTCGAAAACAGCCCGGTTTGAACCGACAATAAACCCTCGAATATTTTTTTTACAATATCATTATATTCTTTATTTTCTGTATACATCTCAACAAATCTTCCGAAGCAAATCAGATTAAAAAGAAGTTCTGGATGATATGCTTTATATTCTTCTTCGCTGCAATTATTATAAACAATACAACAAATTATAGTTGTAAAATGTCTTAAGAAGGGATGAAGTTCTTTCTTGGTATAATCTTTTATTTTGTTGAAATAATAACTTGCAATTTCTAGCATTTGATCTTTGTGTTTGCAATTTATTTCTTTTAAAATTTCGTTAATATTTTCTTTTACTTCGCTGTTATCATCTGTTGTGCCATCATACGAAATTCTCATACAACACATTTCGTCTGTATTCGTTGGATCCTTCAAAATAACGTTAGAGTTATTTTCCGGTCGTGACGCTGCTATGCAAAAAAAAATATGAAAAAACATGGAATAAAATTTTTTTTCTATTATATATTCAGCAATTAACCAAAAAAACAGATTATTTCGATCGGTGATAATTTACAAAATATTTTAGAATTACTTTTTAAAGTAAATTAACACGTTTTTTAATTGGTCATTTGAAAAAAAATATCAAATAATTTTTAAGTTTGATCAATATGATTTTAATTTTTTTATATATTATTTAAAATTTATGTTCAAACCAATAAATTTATTTATTTTTATATTTTTTTCAAAAAAAAGGATGTTCTACAAACAGCAGAAATGTACGTTTAGATGCATTCATATTCCTGTTATACACCAATGATAAGAATTTGCCATTACAAGACTTAAAATCACCAACCATTAGATGTTTATGAAATTATCAGAATGATGGATACTCCTATACAAAATTAATCAGAAAAGTTAGATTTCAATAATATCGCTCTAAAGGAGAGAAGGAAAAAAATAAAGTGCATCTAAAACCGGAATAAAAGCAAGAATGAATATATTTAACTTTTAACATTAGATATCTTTAACACAATAAGTAAATAAAATTCTTAAACAATAAAGCAATGCTACCATTAAATCATTTTTTTTATAAATTAAACGTTTTTGTCATAATGAAAACCATTATTTAAATTTTATTAAAAACCATAATTTTTATTTTTTTGTTTATCGAGTGTAACGTTTAACAGTAATTTTATCTATTTTAAATAATATTAAAACAATTAATTCTACTCTTAAATATTTTTATTTCACCAAAGATCTTTACAAAGTTCAATTCATTAAATTGTGCATCTCTTTTATTTGCAAACAAACTAGTTCACCCGGCGAGTGTTACTATGATAATGAAAGATAGATTCAAGAATAAGAAAAACAAAAAATAAATTGGTTTAGGAATTTAATTAGTAGTTATATATTTTTAAGTGCTTTTGAATATTAATATTCTTTGTTTTTGGTATGGTGTCTAAACGGAAAAATTTTAATGCTTGAAGTGGCTACATAGAGTTATTATCTGAAAAGCAAGTGTTAATCAAAACTATTCTACATATTACAGCATTTACTCGCTTGGATTTTATTGTCTTACCAAAGATGAGTAGCAAAGAAACTTACATTTTTAATTTCTTATACGTTGGAACCGTTTTAATGTGTGGGAACAGTAAAATACCCCTTTAATAATACTTGTATATTATTAAAACCTTTTAGGGTATCACACTCTTAAATAACACTCTATTCTTATTTCTCTTTATATTGGCACCTTTCAACATACAATAATCTATATTAACAAGCCTTTAACCTATATGGGTAATTAACACCCTTTATACTACAACTATTATAATTAACACCCTTTATACTACAACCATAATTATTAACACCATTTAATTTACAACTATTATAATTAACACACTTTATACTATGACAATCATTACTAATTCCCTTTAATCTGCAACAATCATTATTAACTCCCTTTATACTACACTATATATTAACACGTTTTAATGAAACCCCATAATAATCCATTTTTTTAATCTATCTTCATGATGAAAACAATACCCCCCTTTATTTACAGTCTTTAACACATACATTCATTTTTATTTTTATAGATAGATCATTGTAAAACACAATATACTAAACTTAGTTTGAATATTATTCTTTAAGTAAAGTATCACAATTAATTAATTTGAACTTATGCAAAAAATAGTTCTCTACTCTACAAATTGACTAGTAATTAACGTATTATCAGAATAAAATAAATTCATATTTCTTAAATATTAAATATATTTTTACAAATTAGAAATATATTTAAATAGATTGAATTTAAGAAATCTAAACTTAAAAGAATAAAATTTAAACTAACTTAAAATTTTTAATGAATGATTTAGAAACCAGATAAACAATCCTGTTTGTACTAAAGCAAAGTATATAATAAAGAATTAATCCCATCTAATATTCAATTATATAATTGTAATATTTTTTAAACGAGATGATGAAAATTAAGTCAAATATACAATTATAAAGAAAATATACTAACGTTTATTCTCTAAAAATAATTATTATCGTAAATTTATGATATAAAATCTGTTACTCTATTATAAACTTAATTATTTATTTCTTACTTCAGTACAAATTTTGTAGAATTAAAATAAATTTCTTTAAATATTTGTAAAACAAGTTTTTTTGATTCATCGTTTTCTGTAGAATTTCTAGAAGAATTAAACGAATTTAAAGAAATAAATTTATTTGAAAGGAAACTTGTATGCAAAATTATTACAGGTTTTTACGTCAGACATCGTAATTATATTCAATTAAATTAAAATTTGCTGTTCAGGCTTAAACGAAATGATACAAGATAACTGTTTTATTCAGATTTCTTAGGTAAAGCATGAATCGAATTATTTAGTGAATATAAATGTTATCCTTACTTTGTGCTTGTATTCTTATTTATACCTTGTTCGTTAAATATTAATATTTCTTGAAAGGGAAATAAAAATGAAAGAAATTTAAATTCTATATTATAATTGAACCTTATGATTCGTTTGAATCAAATAATACATTAAAAGATTGACATTGGTGTCATAAACAATTTGGTATTTTAAATATATACTTTGTTTGAATATAATCAATAGAAACCTTGAAAAAATACGAAGTATTACTTGTATGATTGTCTGAGTATTTAAAGAATATTAGATATATATATAAGATTCAAAAATTTGCAAAAAATATCATAAAACTATTAAAAGAAAATTAGAAAAGGAAACATGTGGAATTAAAAATATTTATTTATAGCAGTTTACATTTAAATAATAATTTATCTATTTTTTTTGATTTAGTATTGAATACATAGATGAAGTATTATTTAGAGGTATTGGTTTTTTTAGATTTTATTGAAAAAATTACAAATAGTTTAATTAGTCTCAAAGTTTCTTAAAAATAATTATTGTATATCATTACATCTTTATTAATTTTGATTTTTTTTCTTACTTTATTCTTTTGATTTATAGAAAATTTGAATTTTTCAATTGTTCATCATTATCGAAACATTTGACATATTTCATCGGATCGTTTTTTACTTCCTAGCCATACGAATAAATACTTTGAAGTCAGAAATTTGTTCGTTTGTTTTTGGTAGTATCAATATAAGATTCTCATTTTGAAGGATATACATGATTTTTTGAAATTTAAATATTTATGACGTATTTAAAATAACAAGAATAGTGATGCCATTTTTTATATCAGTTCCGTATTATATAATGGAAATATAAAGTATACTGTAGGATTCCACAATCCGCAAATAATTTCTTGTGTTAAGTTTTACCAGTATTTTCAATTTTTTATTGCCTATTAGAAGAAACCTAAAAAATATAGAATAAGAAAAAAAATATAGATTATAACATATATCTAACAAAAAAAGCCATAGCTATTTTTATGCAAATTTTAGAAATCACATAGATTTTATTATAAAGAGAAATAAGAAATAATTTTTTCTATCTGTCTATTTATTTAAACTATGATTCTTCTTATCTTTTTGCGAGCCTTAAAGTAGCTTCATTTATCTTTAATTTATTTAGTTTTAAGAAGAAAATTAAATTGATAACCCAATATAATGAAGGCAATTTAAACCATGGTATATATAATCTGATTAAATAACATTGGCGAATGAAATAATATGTTTTCAGGGTTATAATTGCATGAAATAAAAGGAATTTTAAAAGAAAACAAAATACATCTATTCATAAACGAAGAATAATTATATAAGAGAAATAAAATAAATATAAAAAGGTATTTTGCTAGAACAAGATTGAAAACCCATGTAATATTTGATAGATTTCACTCAAAGATGCACAAAAGAAAGAAATGGATCCATGCAAACAGCCAAAAACATTTTATTAAGTTTGAGAAAACAAGAAACAAAAATTCTGCTAAAATTGTAAGACCAGTAAATAGTAAACCAAAAAACCGGATCATTTAAAAAACTCCAATTATGTCATAACACCAATAGCTCATCTCGTAACTAGATTGAATTGATATAAAAAGTTATGCAAAAGAAAATAACAGATATAAGTGGATTATAGGCATTTTTGATGTTGCTCAGAAAATCTTTTTTTGAATTTAAAAATAAAACAGCCAAAATATTATATCTGCCTTAAAAAAACATTTAAATTAAAATTCCTTTGAATCTTTTACAACGCTATGACGGCAGTAAATCTACAATTCTAGTGTCAAAGAATTCTATTGATATAGAATTTCATTGCTTGTATAATGTTAGATTTGTAAGTCGAGAGCCATGACAATCCAAAAACTAAGGTGAGGTGTAAAAAGGTAATCAAAGTATTGTAAAGAAAACGAAAAAACACAATCTTTTTCGAAAAAATACCGTGTTGAAATTTGTGAGTAACTTGTACTTAAATCAATACTTCATAGACTGGGTCAATAAAGATATCATTAATGTAGGTATTAAAAGCCATAACAGCTATAAATATGTTGATTTTCTTTACTAAGTAAACAAATGCAGAGAAAGCTTCGAAATGCTAAGCGTACGCGGCCGTTGAACACAATTTGAATCCCCGAAAAAAAAATAAACACTATAACAATTAATGGTAGAGCAGAGCAGCAATTTACTATTTTAAATTCAAAAAAGATGATATGAGAAAGAGAAATACATATTTTTCGAAAAATTTCGAAGAAAAAGATGTTTATTACAACAGTTTCACATTTAATTTGAGAAACCTAGTACCAATTCGAAGATATTTGATACGAAATATTTGACAGCAAAAAAATAAATAAATTACTTTTTTGAGCAAACCATGGATTGTTCTAGAAATATTGGGTTCTGAAAACTTTAGAGTCTGTCATGAAACATATTTAAGTATTACAAATTCATCTATAAGAACAGATTAGAGAAGCTAAAAAATAAAATATCTTGTTCCAATCATTTATTTATATTTCGCTTTTTAATCTCCTTGTTTTTCTCTTTTTTTTATTTCCATGTTTTCACTTCTTTCTTTCTTTCATTTCGATTTTAATATTTTTTGATATTTTTGAATATTTTCGTATATAAAAGACTCAAGATACTTACGAGAATACCTGGTTGATAATTTCATTTAAAATACATAAAAATAATCCATACTTAGATCTTTAATTGAACTTGTCAGCTTTAAAAATTTTGAAAAGTTGTTTAATTTAAAACTCGACAGAATTTCATTTGCAGAGATTGCCGAAACCAATTATTAAACTTATTTTAAATTTTCTCATAAATGTGACAATAAAATTAATCCCCACATGACTTTTATACAGTGTTATTATATAGATTTTGAATCAATAAAATAGGAATGCAGTTATTTTTTAAACCATTTTAATTTATAATCTGGCATCCGGATTTGGAAAACTTAATTTTATTGAATATAAATTCGAAAAAGTAATTAGATTAGAAAATAAATCTTAAGCGATAGATTTCTTACAATTAAGCCGAAATAAAATATAACAAATTTATCTTTTTTGATTGTAAAAAAGCAGAAATTCAATTAAATTATTCACTCAATTACCAAGGGTTTTTTTTTGAAACAAGAAGATTAATACCCATGAATTTGAATTTTTCGTTATTTTTTATTCATATATATTTTAATGCTGTTGAAGCGTCTCCGGATCGAAAAATGTCAAGATATCCGACCATGAAGAAAATTCCTTTAAAAATCACGAGACACACGCTATAATAGATTGTATTGACTATCTTGGGTTTGCAAAAATATTCTCTCACCAAAGTAAGCCATTAAAATCATCCAATCCAATCGAAGGGGCAATATCATCAGATCAAAGGGAAATATGTAATGCAAGTGGTAGTGATTCAAGAACATATATCGCTGAATCTCAATTAACAGAATTAGACGTTATCTCTGTTCGCGACCATCACCAGCACCAAGAACATCAAGACCAAAGCTCAAGAAGAAGTCTTCATGTAGCATCTAATATCTGTAACATTCCTTTTATCGAACTCCCAACTCTTATATCGAGTAATTCTCTGCCTTCTCATGCATTTTCTGCCAAAAGATTCTATGATCAGAAGTTTACAGAAGCCGATTCCTATGAAGATATGTCACAAAAAGGATCTCAATTAGAATTTTCTTTCGATGATGTTTCTTCTTACATGGAACTAAATTCTACAGAAAAAGTCCAAGAATTCCATTGCGAAATATACCCAAACGATTTTGAAGTTAATCGGTCTATCACCTCGGGAACAAACACAAATAAAACTTCATTATCAATACACCAAACCATAGGAAAAAATAATGCAGTAAATGATTCTTCAAAATTTGATCTTGAGTTCCAGTCTAAGGATACAAATGGCTCCGACAACTGGAAAGAAGCAGTAAATAAGTTATTTATAAAAGGTTTAATTGAGAATTCTGGTTCAAATATGCGAGAAGAACTTATATCAATTGTAAAAGATGAACTTGAAAAAAAAATTGAGGAACAAGATAGACAATCTGATGTTGATTCGGAAGAAGAAGTTTTAAGCTGCCTTAAAAATAAGGAATCAAAATTTTATTGCAATAAATTTAAATCAAACAGTGATTTTAAAGAAATTTTAAACTTTGGTAGAAGGCTTGTTAGCTTTGAGAAAAATTCCTATTCGAATTTAAGCACTTCTGAGATTATGCAAAAAATCGATGGATACCATTTGATAAATTATGCTAATGAACTTAGAAAAACCAAAATCCATCTTATTGTCCCAGAATTAAATTATCTTCTTGATTCTTTTGAAGAAAATATAATAGATAATATTTTACACGGAAATGCTTTATTGATACATTATTATTATGAGATCACCAAAATAATAATCAATTTAATTCTAACTAATAGTAATAAAGTTGATATAAATATCATTCGAAAAAATAGCAGAGGAAATGAAAAAATGGAAGGAAAAGAAGAAAAAAGTGGGAAAATAAGCAAAGAAGAAAAAAAGAAAAAAACTTTAGATGAAAGCGAAGAAGTAAGACTATTAGACATAAGAAGAATTTTTTTTATTAAAAGGTTGCTTTCCGAACTATTTCCTTTATTTCAATATGATTCTGTGAAAATTGAAATATACAAAACGCTAAACTTATTATATTTTATTTCACATTTCATTCATCTTTCACGTTCATATTTAAGAAAATATTTTTTTCGATATAAAATGAATTTTTTATTTAGATTTCTATTCGATTCGAATATATATTTTAAAAATGATTTCAACAAAAAATTTATAGAAGATATATTAGGCGAAAATGAAAATGGTACAAATCCTGATTTGTTTATTAAAAACAAGTTAACTGCGCTATTTCGAGATTATTTTTGTTTAGATATTTTCTTCTATAAGGGTATCGCAATTATTGAAACCTACAAAGTATTTGCTATTGCGAAGGATAAGGATAAGCTAAGAACAAAAACTAATATAATTGCAAAATTAAAAGAAGATAGTGAGCAAAATCTTTTGGAGAATATAGATGCCTATAAGAATCGAAAAATAAATATATTTTTAAAATTGGAATTCGAAATTAATCATTCAGAATATTTAGTTCTATCAACAACAATAAGTATAATGAATTTTTATAAATCACGAGGCCCCTGTGAAATTAGCAAAAAGCTACTGGAAGAATCTAAAAAATCGTTAGAAGAATTAAAATTTACTAAAGTTGCGTAAAAAACTTTTTAACCTAAAGTATTTAATATTTTTTTTCCTTGGTTATAGTAAAAACTTCCTAATGTTTCATTATCATTATTTTTTGTATTGCGTACTAATGAAAAATTTAATCTAATCAGAAAAATATTGAGTCAAATAATCCTTTAGATATAAATTAGTTACTTTTCTTTAAATTTCTGCTATGAATTCCAATAATTCCAAAACCGCGATATTTTTGCTACCATTTAACCGCCACGTAGCTTTGAGATTTAAAATTTATTGCTTTTATAAAATTAATTTGTTTGTGCAACCGATTATTTACAGCAATTTATGTATAAATATCTTTACAGGATAAATCATCAAAAATAAATGATTCAAAAATATAAGCGTAATATTAATGGATTTAAATCAAAAGTTTAAATTATTGCGAAAGTTTACATATATCCAGCAATTTGTCTTGAAATTCTAAAACAAGGATCACTTAATTTTACCTTAAAAAGACAGTCAAAGAAATTTCAATAAGAATTATTTCATTCATAAGAATTTGCTGGTTTGTATTCTTTTTATTATAAATATTAAGCCTTTTAGGTTGTTGAATGTCTATATTTAGATGTATATTTTTTTCTCAAAATGGTATTTATAAGGATAATTGTGGAAAAATACATTGTTTTATAAAATAATTCATCCATCTAAAATTCAGAGAAAAATGCAAATTTAAAATATGCTCATAATAGAATAAATAAGAAATTATACAAAGCAACGAGGATATATAAAAAAATACTCAATATTGAAAATTTAATTATTTTTACAGAAATTTTACAAGGTAAACGTTAAAAATTCAAGCGCCAACGTTATAGCATTATAAACGAACCTATATAATTATAAAGTCAGGTGATTAGACACAAAACATATGACCTTCAAAATTAACGTTCTACCAAACATTATATTAATTCCCTTCTTGAAACCCGAATCAAGCATATTAAATCAGGGAAGAATAACTATGAAAATTATATTCAAAATAGAAAATTAAATGCTGAAATTTCTTTTAATATAAAAGTAGATTTTTTTAGGATTTAATATATATTTGAAGGTCTCAAAAAAGTATATATATTTATTTTAGATAAGAGTAAAACATGATAAGTCGAATAAAGTGAGAATTATTGCAAGTATATTTCACATGAAAAATCAAAAGGTATGGCATATCAACACATAACATGATTTTGTACACGGATCAGTGGATATGATAATCCTTTTTGATGACCGTCAACCCATTTTGGCAAGCCATCATAATATGAATTATAAGACCATGATATACTCTTAATATTAGAACTATAGTTCAGTCTTTGTACCAAGAAGCATTCGAAACATGATTTTATTGAGAAAGATGCTATACCACGTGTTAAATTCTAATTAGAGTTATAAAACATCAATAGATGTTATATAAAAGGAGAAGAAAAAACAACTCATATTTCTGCTATATATTGTCGCTTGTTTAGAATCAGGTGCTGAGGAGACCACAGCTAAATTAATTGACTCAAATTGTTATGAAAAATTCTGAAATCAAAGCACAACATCAAAATATAAAAAAAATATCAAATATAAACAAAGAGTAAAAAAAATTACCAAAATTAAGAATAAAGAAAGCAAAAACCGGGTGGCGAAATAACATTGTGTTAAGAAATTTTTTAAATTATCTTATATTTATTTGTTCATAAAAACCAGTTTTCTTAAAAGGCAAATTACATTGAAATCAAATGCGATATTTTTATACGTACGAGAATTAAAAAAAGAAGAAGCACGCAAATCCAAAAAAATCTAAAAAATAGTCAAAAATGTCTTTAACTAACTTTAATTTATTAAACCAATTTCTAGTTAGAATGTTTTTCTACCTTTTTATATCTTTTTCAACTCTTTGGCAGTTTTTGCTCCTTTCTCTAAACACACTTTCTTATTTATATGAATTCAGCTTTTACTAGGTGGTAA
This sequence comes from Hamiltosporidium tvaerminnensis, assembly GCA_022605425.2. Taxonomy (NCBI): domain Eukaryota; kingdom Fungi; phylum Microsporidia; family Dubosqiidae; genus Hamiltosporidium; species Hamiltosporidium tvaerminnensis. Next base: position 1,951,411 of record CM061246.1, read on the forward strand.
CTTTATTTAAATACAGGAGGATGTTATGTTTTCTTGTCTAACACGATATTTCTTGTAATTAGTCAGTTTAACTAAGAAATTGATTCTCGTTGCATTTTGCCTCTTTATAAAACAATTAATGCCCATTATAAACCCTTTCAGCGGTTGGCCCCTATCAAACTTCTTTTTATCGATAGAAAAACCTTCTTGGCTGTCTTTTTAAGAATTTAAATTAAATTTATGTCTCTATCTTCGTAAGTATTTTCTGTTTTTGTAAAATACGTTTATATTTTTTAGCCTAAATACCATAGCAGGCTGTATCAGATAATATTAACCAGAACAAACCTATAAATGAGACTTAACCTATTAGCTAAGAAGATATACTTCTATAGCTTTTCCGTTTCAACTATATGAAGTGAATGTTAGCGAGAGATTTATTTTTCAACGTGCTTTATCCTTTTTTGACCGTTTCTAAAATATTAGTTTAGAATATATTTTTTTAAATAAAAAGATGTGAAATCTTATATTATTGCCTCTTTTTTTCATCAGACCACTTTGATTAATTAAAATTCATTTATATAACAATAAGAGCTTGATAAAATATGAATATAAAAGAGGTTTTCCGAAGAATGTAAGTGAAATGAGAAATCAAGAATATTTTATTTCCTCATTATCTCATAAACTCGCAGAAGCATATTTTCGTTTTGAATTATTACATCAGGTAGATTTGGTCAATAATACACCCAAAATTAATATTAGGATTTACTTTTCATACAAATAAAAATTTTGGTTATAAAAAAATGAAAAACATATATTTAATGTTTCAATTACTAGAATAGCACAATTGGTTTTAAGTGTAAATAGTGAATATTAAGATTTCCAACGCCTTAAAAAACCATTGGAGTATGTAGCGAATGAGTATAAACAATACTTAAATTTATGTGATGGAAGTCAAAATCCCGGAGATCGGTTTATTGGTTTTCCTTTCAAGCCCTAAATAAATAAAAATGATGGCTTCTAAAATAATTAGAAAAATCTATTCTAAATAAATTTTTAATAAGCCTTAGACAATAATGAGGATTTTCAAAGCATACTAAAGATAGAAAACAATAGTCTTTATTGTATTTTTTTGGTAGAGATCAAACATGATAGCGACTATAAGAATGCACATAATATCGAAATCAACTGTCGCAAAAATTTAAGCGTATACGTACAAGTCTAGATACTGACCAGAGTTTGTATTTAATTCGTCGTACATAATCATGTTTGTAAAAAAATGACATAAAATTAAAATATAACATTATTAGAAGTTACTCTGAAAGTACAGAGTATCAATTAAAATACAATCATATACCTAATGATAATATTTAAATAGAAATTTATTAGTAACGTAGCTTAATTAGAAAAAAAAAATATTGTCAAATACTCGGTCGTAGCAAAATACACAATTAAATTATCAAATTAATCTAGATACACGAGTAATCCATAAAGTGTATATATGCATGGAACTTATATCGGGTGTGAAATAAAATCCAAATATAAAAGAAATATTTTAGAAATAAATTGAGAAAATAAATTTACAAGAGAAATTGAATTTCAATATTCAAACATATATGAAGGAAATAAAGGCAACAACCGATAAAATGAAGCAAATATTTACCAATTATATTCACTTAGATTCTCAAAATAATTTTTACAAAAAATCAGACTAAAAAATGAATTAAAAGGTCAATAATTTTTGTAACATAGCATCTTTAATAATGTTATTGGTTATACTTCATTCACATAAAGCCATAAATACCAACACAATAAATTTAATTCAGAGCCATTATTTATTTGTCAAATGGAATCTAAACATTTTTTTTATAAATATTTTCTTTTTTTCTTATCAAATACAATATCCATGTAGTCACAATTCAAAAAAAAATAAATAAGATATTTTTGTAATATTTTTTAAAAATTTTAATACCAATTCGTAATAATATCCAAATTTTTTAATAGTCTAAATTTACAACCTACACAATTATTTTTATTCAAAAATATAAGATTACTAATTTATTCATTTTTAAATACTTTGATATGATATCAAACGAAAAAACTTTTATTTTAATGAATGCGAAAAATATTTAAAATGCTTTTTTAAAGAAATTAAAAGAAAAAAATTTACAATGGTGATGAAAGCAAAGAAAATTATAGAAAAGTCAGACTTGGTACTCTATATAGTAAAAAAACCAAAAAGTAGAAGCATAATTTAAGGTAAGAATACAAATGCACAGAAGCGCCGCTGTATAGGAAAAGAATGGCACATACAATAACGAATTTGAAGTAAGTATATATTTTATTCTTCTGTTATATAATTTACGTACAAATTCACAGGCCAAAGAAATTTATCACACTCGTGAATCAAAAAACATTATATAACAATTACTAATGAGAAGAATGTAAAAATTTCAGAGTTTTAAAAACCAAAGATACATGATTCGTCATGAATACGCTTAGAGAACTTTCTATGAAAATAAAAAGATTTTTAACGGAACAATGTTGACACAGTAGAAGGATTCCTTTCAGGATAAATCCAAAGATTAGATTATTTCCAATATATTATAAAATATTCGTCAAAAAGGAAATATTACGTTGAATTTCTCATGTAGGAACGATGTTAGTCACTACCTCCCGAAAAAAAATCAAAAACTACGAAAATATCTGAGCACAAATTGTTTTCATGCTATTGACTATGTATCATTTTAGCAGTTAAATCGCTTAGAAAAAATTATGAATAAAAGATTGTAATTTTTTGATGTTAGAAATATCTGGTTCAGATATCAAACCGATATTTAGTTTCAATTAAGATTTTCGGCATAAAGTAAAATGGTAGTGTATCATGGGTTCTATCAAATTTTTTCAGTAAAAAAAAATTATGTAGGGAAACCTATTGTGAATATTTTTTAGTTAAATTTAAAAGTTTAAGTTTTTTTCTGGCCATAATCCAGACTTTACGGAACATAATGGTAGCATATTGGGATAAAATAATTGAAATTCCTTGTGTTGAGAAAACGAAGAAGATATAGGACTAACAGTTTCAAGTGATAACAGAATATAAAATTACAGAAGATATGGTACCAAGATAATCGTCAATTTCGATGCTTAATTCAGTAAGTTCAGTCTTTTTTTTGCTTCTATTTTAGATATTTTCATATGAATCTATCTATCTTAGCGAGAGTGATTTATTTCAATGAATTTACTGAAGAGAGTTATAGTAAACCCATGATACAGCTAGTTATATCAAAATAGTCTTACATTCAAGACACTCACAGATGATATTTAAAAAATGCATAATTTTTGTAGTCTTAGAAGGCTCAAAAACTCTTACAATATTTTTGTGCTCAAGGTGTTACGATTTAGTAGAAGTTACAAATATGTATTCTAAACAGCCAAAAAAATAGAGAGTGTAAAATTATAATCTGAACATGTAAATTATACATTTAATATTTATGGAAAAAAATCGCCGTTCAGATATAATGTACTCAGAAAACATTAGCATCAGAATTATAGAAGAATATAGAAAATCTAAAGCTTAATACAATATTCATTATTAAACTTACTTGAATAGACTTTATGATCTAAAAATTTTGTAAGATTTAAAATAAAGAATTCGCCTTGGGAATTAATGCCAAAACCTGTCACGAAGACGCAGAAATGTAATGATAAATATTACATTTTGTTTTCTTTACGGATTTAAATTACCAATATTTTTAGATTCAATATCGAAAAGTTACATATGACAAAATTTTTTTAAAAGCGACTTTTTTTGAACGTGCGAATCGCAGAAAATATATTTTCTTTTAATTTAAGAAGTTTGGTTTTTTTTCTTATAACTTCTATTCTATTGATTTTTTTTAAAAATATTAGACCTAGATACTTAACTAGAGCTTCAGATCTGGTAATTTTTTAAAAAAGAAGATTAAGAAAGAAATGATGGAAAGATATCTCAAAGCTAAAAATCTTAAATGATAAAGGATCGTGGGAGAATAGGGTTAGGAAAAGAAAGTGTTATTTAAATATTTTTAAGTTCTGAAAAATTTCAGAATTTACACACAGTTAAACCCCTACTCCTGGTATAATTAATAACACCCGTTACTACAGTTTCATCTAGCCCTTATATTTCCACGAAGCCTCATATAGAATTCCTTGAGGTTCCAGATTGTCTTGTTTCATGGGTATCTTCTCAACCTGATCTGCTTTAAAATATTAACTGGTAAAAATTTTTTAAATATGGCAGAACGTCCCTTGCGGGCTCCCTGCCCTAACGTACCTGCTAATTCGTATCTTGTGGCTTAATAAGGCCAATATTTACCCCACTAACTTGGGTGATCTATATTATGCTGAATAAATTTTTTTTAAAATTTTAATTATATTTTCTCTTTTATAGTCTGGAGTAAGAATATCTAAAAAAGCTTTAAATCTTGTTGTTGGAATCCTTTTGAAATTGTGCTGCCTTGGATTCTCGAAAGAGTTAAAGATTTGGAATTTAAAGCGCAAATTTTCTCTTTGCCAGCTATTATATTTTGCTTTAAATTCATTTCCCTAAATCTTATTCTTGATTTAATTGTAATTTTTCTTTAAATTTTTAAGATTTTTGCTTTATTCGGCTTGAATATCGTTCTTAAAAGTGTTTTTCTTGTGTGTATGATCTTATAAGCAACATTGCTCCTAAGTCTATCTGCTCTTTGCTTTGTATTTTCCAAGGGAAATAATGCGTATAAGATCTTCTTTGGCGTTTTGAAATAAATTTTATATAGATATTTTATTATGCCTTTTTGTATCCTATCGGTGCCTTCATTAAACGTATTATTACAACCGAGCAGCTGGGCATAATAATCTATATGAAGGCGTATAAAGTTAGTATAAATTCTTAATTTTGATTAATAATATTGCAGGTTATTATTACTATATTGTGTGTTTCTTAATAACTTATTTGTAATCACTGCCGCTCTAACGGCTTTTTGCCTTATGACTTTAAGGCTTTTCATGGTACCTGCACATTTATTGTTAAAATAATATCCTAAATATTTCAGCAAGACTTGTTTTTCCAACCTGGTACCATCTACATAGAAACGTGATCTGTTGAAGCATTGTAAAAACATTTACTTGTGTTTAATTTATATCTTTTGACATTCGCGTGCGATTGACATTAATCTATCTGTATTGCATGTGCTATGCCGTAAGCTAAATAATGAAATGTCTTCTGCGTAAATAGTTATATATGGTACCAGTTTCTCTGGCATTCTCTTCACGATATCATCAATAAACACGTTAAATAAAATTGGATATAAAATGCTTCCTTGGGGTAATCCAAGAGCAGCAGTTTTCAATTATTATATTCTATTAATGTGTTGATCTTGTACTCGTTATTCTCGATCAGTGCAGCTATTAGAATTGTATCTTCTCTTGAAAACTTCTGCTTTATCATTAGTTTCTCGTACAACCTCTTACGATATACACTGTCATATGCTTTGGAATTATCCAAAGTAACACAGATTCCTTCTCCTTTTGCCATGTCTTAATCTAGTGTAATTGTTAAGGGGTGGTTAATGGTCGAATGCTTCGGTCTAAAACCAGCTTGTTGTCTTGTCAGCTTACCTCAAATTTGCGAAAAATTAGTTTTTCAAATAGTTTACGTGTTTTATCTATCAATGAAATAGATCTAAACTCGCTATCACCTTTGGGTATTGGTTGTATCATGTGTTTCTTCCGAAGCAAAGGAATCTCTTTGTCCCTAAAAATATTGTTAAACATGTAGGTAAGCTCTACTATAAAGTTGCGCGGACAAATCTTAAGGAATTCATTCTTAATACCGCAAATCCCACCCGCTTTGCCACCTTTTAATATTTTCATACATTTCTCTACCTCATCAACAGATAGCTGGTGTATCTTTTTTTTTCTCTGTATGGTGTGTTTGCTAAATAAACTATTGTGGTAACTTTTATCCAATTTACTGTTTCCTCTAAGCTTGTTATCTTCCCATCTAAAACAAAGCTATTAAGTAATTCTTTACTATTATTTTGTCTATTGTTTGGGATTGCGTTACCATGGAAATTCATAATGGCTTCTAATTGTGATGTTTTTAAACCAATGTGTTCTACTTTTAGGTCACGAGTTTTAGTATCCGGTAGGTTTTTCGTTAAATTCTTTACTTCTTTATATAACCTTTCATACAAGATTGGATTATTGTGCCTTGCTTTTTCACGTGCTCTACTAATGTGCTGAATGACTGGATTGAAGTTCGTACGACTTTGTTTGCGTATTCTGAGTCTATATACACCAGAAAGTATGATATTATGTAAAGCTGCGCAATAGTCATTGATATTTAGAGTTCTTATAATATTCGCATTCTTCTTAATTAAAACCTCTATTTTATTTGTAATATTTTCTACTACTTTTAGTCTAGTCAAGAGTCTTATATTATACTTAGTTTTCTTTTTTTTGTATTTCTATCGGTTTTAATATAAATAGCTTGTGATTTAATCCCACAATCGTAGAAATCTTAATATCTACTATCGTGTTTGTAAATATCTTATCAGGTTTTGATTCTTTATTATTGTCTTTGTATGTATTTGTTAGAATGTCGATCTCTGACAATCCATACATTGCGTGGTTATCTAAAATTTGCTGTAAAAGTGTCTTGTGTTGTTCTAAGTTATAGTCTCTTGAAATGTATAGTCTTTTGTGCAGGTATTGGTTTAATGTAAGTTTTACGATGTTAAATTCTATACTTTTTGGGGGTCTATATATAAAAATAAAAATTTTGTCATTCACTTTTATTGAAACCCCTTCATCTATTATATTGTCAATTGCCTCACTAACAATCCTATTCCTACCTAATACTATTATACCTTCTTTGTTTGAGTATCTGTCTCTTACTTGGACAGATTTCTTACTGTTTAAAACTTTATATCCTCTTAAGAGTGGCGTTATATTATCTCTCCGTGTTTCAGCCACTCTGAGGATGTCCAACTCATGTCTTTGAATCAAATTATTTATGTTAAAAATTTTATTACCAGATAATCCCCCAATATTGATATACCCTACTTTAAAAATACTAGGGTTTATTGTTAAAGCCCGAGGAGTAATCTATCTCAATATCATTGGTTTCAATATTGAGACTTTTTATCATCTCGTGTAGTTCGATTCCTTTACTCTTGAGTATACGAACTGCTAGCATTCTTAGTTTGTCGTTCTTGTTGCCCTGTCTTTCTTTAATCTTCTTCATTTAGGTAAATAACTTCTTATTTCCAAAAGACCATTACTATCCACTTCAGGCGAGTTAATAAAGTGTTTGGCTCTAAGCATTCTAAACACTCTAATCACCTCAATTTGCACAGACTCTTTGCATATCACTTCTAACACAGTATTAGAGATAAACTTAATGTTTACAACCAACTTACTAGCAGCCGGTTGAATGTTCTTCAAAGCGAGCGGATATAGTGATATTTTTTTAGAAGTTATATTGCCAAAGTATAGTAAAACGTGTCTAGCATTTGTAAAAGGTGATTTCTCTTGTGTTATAAGCGCTAGTTGCACCAGCAGTTAGTTTAATTGGGCTACACTTCTGCTTCATTTATTCTTTCTTCTTTAGAATATTGTATCTTACTGAGATGGCTACCTCCGATTTGTCACTTATGGTCTCCTTGATATCTGCTTGGAATTTCTTTTCTGTACTTGATCTTCTCCTTTTTCACTATTTGTTGTTTCCAAACTTCGTTTCCTATAGGGTTTCTCAATTTTTTGAATGTGATTCAAGCTTCAAGGTTTATCCTCAAGCCTTACAGAGATACTTTTCTGTTGCTTTGCCACGTCCGTACCACCTCCGAGCGTGTTCTGTTTCGGGACTGTACGTATATGAACTCTGACTCTGAGTCTTGAAAGTATCTTACCTGTGGTTTTATTTCTGCTGCTAGTGAGCGTATTGTTGATGTGTGTAATCTGTGTTGTCTCATAGAGTGTTGTGGTATCAGAATTCGTGTTCTTTTATCAGTAGCATCAGTCATCTCATTTACCACGTTTGCATTATGATATTTTGTTAATGATGTATCTTATGTTTCTATCCAATCGACATCCTTACCTTTTTTCAAATGTGCCTTTTCCATAACAGAGGGTAAAACATTTTTCCCTGCTCTTGATTTTTGAAAAATATTATCTTGGGTGTTATTTGTATGATCAGAAAGAAAAGAAGAGGAGTCAGCTTTAGGATGATGATGGTATTTCTTTTTTGACATGTTGTTAAGTTTTTGCTGTTTAACGAGACTGTCTGTTCATGCGGCGTATCACCCAAGTCTCTACCCCGTACCCTTGGTTTAACAGCTTGAACGGTCCGCAATACTTCTGCTGTATTCAATTCATTATTTTGTTCAGTTTGTTTCTTACTAGTACAACGAGTCTTGTCTGTACATTCCGCACATAGATCTGAAGTTCTTGTAGATGTCTTATCTAGGTGCAAATTGGAGTTTCTACCTATGTTCCCACAGCCATTGCAAAGTAGTTGAACATGTTCGTTTACTGTATTTGTTCTGTCTCTTAGTGTTTTTCTCTGTGCAACTTTATTATAAGTCGGATATTTCGTGTTTTTATCAGAATGAGCTAAGGAATATTTTGTAGCCATGGCAAGACAAGAAAATTTTATTTAAATATTTTAAAAATTCTGGAAATTTCTATACTACCATAATTAAACCCCATCAAACAATTAGAAAACCTTAGAATATTAAGCAGATATTTTTGCACTATTGTTACTAACACACGCCTATAACACTGTATAGAGCTTAACACCTTTTGAATAACAACAAAAGAATTAATACCCTTAACTACAAGCAGCACTATAACACAGATAGTGCTTGTCTTGTATATGACACACTCCTTCACTGTATTACTACAGTTAGCAGGACGAACTTTTTGATCCGTATAGAAATTAGCGCACTATTTGCATAAATCTTATTAGATTATATATGAGTTTTTAAAGATAGCTTATGAACAGAATTTCAAACTTAATATTTTTCAGTAAGAACTGTGGGATAAGTAAAATAAAGTTCAAATTGTTCATAAAACATTTATACAATTTGCTTAACTGACTGCCATAACGTGTTTAGCTGCAATGTATTAATTCATTTCGTGTATATGCTCAAAGTAAAAGTTTTCATCTTAAATTACAATTTTTTTTTCGCAATCAGGCTCATTGAATAAGATTTACATTAACACAGATTGTTGCTGATAGGATTATATATTAGACTTTTAAAATCAAATATAATCACTTGTTTGAGCAAATCCGAATTTTTCACGAGATTAACAAATTATTTATACTAGTCTATGAATATTCTCTGGAATTTTGCAAATAATCCTATATTAGAATTTTCCGAAATCATATCACCTAACAACCTAAAGTTTGAAATAAATTATTCAGCGAATATCATAAAAATAGTAAATAAGGGGTATTTGATATAAGGCTTATAGGAAAATATAGTGAAACAAAGTTATCAAAGAGTATACAAAATACTACCCAATGACAGAAGAGCAATAAGACATAGAAATATGAAATGTTTTGATATAGAAGATGCTCGAGATTAATAACGTACGCTAATTTATAGTTTTTAATATAATAAATATAAATTGGTAAAATCAAAGAATCAAAAGAATAGCCCCTGTCATCCTGATAATATAGATAAATATCTTACCCTTTTGAAATCATTGTATCTGGCATATGCTCTAATATAAGAATAGACCATAAAGACCATTTTTAGCTTATAAAACAAACCTTCTCTATAAAAATACTGGGAAAACTAAAACTACTCTGATCATTTTTTAATAAAATAACCAAATTTTTCTATATGTCTGTATAAATTTAGGTTTTATATGAAAAGTTAGATTATATAAATTTTAAAAACAGGTCTAAGTACTGATTTTTAGTAAAAAGTATTTCTAAACCCCTGTTGAAGATATCTATTTTATTTTACAGTTAAACAGTATATACTTGCTTTTATCTGGAAAATATATATATTCTAATTACAAAAAAACCCTTGTATGATATTGAGTATAGTAAATAGAAATACGTTAACCAAGTACATAAGAAGAACTTCTAATATTCACAGTGTTGAATAGAAAGAATACTTAATTTTATTCTATAATTAGAAACGAAACCGAAAAGTATTAACGATATTTCTTTCAAACCTATCAATTCTAAAATTACTACGTTCTTAAAAAAGACATAAGCCTAATTTTATAAAAAAGTGTTTTTAAATTACTAGTAGGCCCGATCGTCTGAAAAAAAGTATGAAAAGTGTACAAACCACATAAAATTTCTTTAGATCAGTCTTTCGTTTTCTTTAAAATGCAAATCTACATAAAGTTTATAGTATTTTCTTAAATTAGAAAATACATACAAATTAAGTCAATATATAAATTAATTTGTTTCTTTTTCGTTTTTTTAAAAAAAATATTAGTCGCAAAAACAATTTCTTTAAATTTTTTTCTGCAATATTCTAACGATTAGAATTATCGATGTTTTTTGCTATCTGTCTACACAAAATGCATAATATATTTTTAACCTCTGGACTTACATATTTATCAAATATAAGTGGCAAAGAAGGAAGAAATTTTACTTACTCAATCTAATGTTTTTAACAAGCTATTCTTAAATAAAAGTTTCAAACCTAGATCCAAGACCGGTTAAACTTATAATTTACCAGGTTTTCTTAAGATTTTCTTTTTTCAAGTAAACTATAGGAGCATATAAAATAATCAACTTTTAATATATTTCAAAAAAAAATTTTTTAGCCTATGATAAAACGAATTCTACAAAACACTTAAATCTTTTAAGAAATCATAGAACTGACTGTTTTGATATATTCTCTAACTGAATAATAGACATAAAAAGTAATATTATATAAAACGAAAAATTTACTTCCTAATTGTGATTAAATAGCTAAAAACATGCACCTCCGAAGTTTAGAATTAATCAACCATAATTTTAAGATAAACCCCCTAATCATAAACGTACTTTCAAATTTTTTATTTTTGTAAATTACTAAAAAATAAAAAAAAAATAACTTGATGCATATTTCCTAAAAAACTATTAACATGAGTGTTGCTCAAAATTCGGTATTTTCATAACGAAAAAAAACAATTTGTCTTCATTTTAAATGTACTTTTTTACGACTAAAAACTCTTCTGAAAATTTTCAATTTCTTAATTTGAATATAATTTGCGAAGGTAACACATAAATTCAGAATGAAATATGCTAAGGTGCTATATCACTTTAGTAATTTGTTTGAAAAGTTAAATTTGTACGTTTAATAGATTCTTTCAAACAAATTTGAACTTAATATTTTCGGCTTGGCAATATTTTTTTTAATTTAGAAAGTAATTATTATTCAAAGAAAGTCGTATATTTATCAAAAATCTTAATTTTCTCACAAAAAAAGCTAGAATTTTGCACATAGTAGGTAGAAGTAGAAGGAATAAGACAATTTATAGATATTATTAAGCCCTGGTATATATATTTATCATAAATGGATACATGAAAATAGTAGACAATTTTAAATATGTAAAAAAATTATAAAGGTTAAAATTTTAATAAATATAAATATACAATTACATTTAAATTTATACAGTACTAACTAAACCAAACTAGCAGGAAGGTAAAAAATATATAACTGACTAAAAAATTTGCAATGAATTGTAAAAAGTTATAGAATACTAAAACGGAACAAAATATTTTGAATTTGCCCAAAGAATTCCAGGGAATCTAACCCTAACTTTATACGGTTTTTGAAAACGCAATTTTTCAAAAAAAGTATGTAGAAAAATTCACTTTTTAGTAAAATGTAGACAAAATTAAAACAATATAAACAATTGGAACTTTTATAGTAACAAATTTTCAAAAAAGTCACTATCAAATTTAAATTGTTTTTAATATTTAAATATTTACAGATAGAATAAAGGTATTTTTATTCTCAAATATGTAATTGATCCAAACCCCTTCAGGGGTGGGTGATCACTCTAAGAGATAATCCGAATTAAATCAAATTTCAAGAACTGAACTAAAAGCTTAAAGAAAAAGACAAGTGATGCCCGTTTTTATTCTGACTAACACACTAACTTTTTATTACACGTTTTTTTACCCAACCTACTTACTTCCCTCTATCTCCCTTTTTGAAAAATGCACCTTGAAAATGTATCTCTACATACCATAATACTATCCCAATTCATCACATTCTTCTCCCTGTATTATTTCAGACCAAATATTTTATAAACATTACCTAGACTTCAGAATCTCTTTATCATGATTCATCTTTAAAGAAAGATTACGAAACATACTAAAAATAATTAACTAAACCAATTAAGTTAGTGTTTAAATTTTTTTTTTGGTTTTGGCTAGCATAGAATGGCAAGTTTAATTTCCTCCGTGACAATCCAATTCAAATTTACATATTAAATTTTTCTTAGTAAAACAGTTTTTTTTACAATTTTCTTTATTTTTTTCTTATTTTCATGCAAATTAATTTTCTGTATCAACTTTAGAAGATATTCTTATAAAACATTTTTTTGTTTATTTTATCTACTATATGTCAATTCACCTTTTTTTTAGAACGCTTTTGAGGTTTACATTCCCTAACTTCACAAAAGGTAAATTATTACAAAAAGAAATTTAAATATTTATTAGATTAATATGATTCTAAGAAGCCTTTTCAAATCTAAATTTGTGTATTTTAATAGTTATAGAATCTAAGAAAAAATATATTTTTGAAGAAGTAAATTTACAATCAATATAAATTTTGATTTATAAAAACTTTAAGTGGAAAAATATTGGTTAGCAAAGATTAAAATACCGTTATTACTTGGATAAAAATTACAGGAAACTACTTTTTATAAAAAAACAAACATGGTTTCATACCGTAGGATAGGGAAAAATTGAAACCCAACTTTTAGATAAGAGAATTATCTTTTTTAAATAATTTCTATTTTTTTACCCCAATTTTTTTTCAATAAGAATAAAAAAGTTTGGGAGAAGAAAATAATGCAAGAAAAAAAAGATTGTAGTTAGAAAAAAAAATTATTGGAGGAAAAAATTTAGGAATAAATCGTGAGAGTAAAATTAGAGTAGAGATAAGCATTGGGTTTTACATCTATTAAGAAAGTTTTAGTTAGGGAAAGAAAAATTGTAGCTACGGAAAAAAGATTTTAGCTAGGGAACAGGTATACGAAGGAAGAAAATTAGGTATGTGAAAAGAGAATTAGTTGGTAATAGGGTTTAGGGAAAGTGAAATCAGGCCGGGGGAAAGAATTTCTAAGGAAAAAGTATTGTTTTTTAAAATTTAAAAAATATCAAGGAAAGTTGAAATTGGTAGAAGAATCTGTTAATTAGAAAAAAATTGTCAGAATGATAATATTTAGTTGAAATTAATAGAGTTGGGTATGTTATTAAAATTTGTTTTAAAGATACAAGTTTTCAAAAAAGAAAATAATTTGAACAGAATAAATAAAAATTACTTTTGTAAAGAAGAATTGTCCTGAAGGGAAACAAGTTTATGGAAAAAAGAATGTTAGGGCAAAAGAAATTAATTGCGGAAAAAATAAATTTAAAGAAAAATGATTTGGCCAGGAAAATGATGAAGTAAGTTATTTAAAATATATTTAAATATAAAGAAATTAAGGCGGGTGAGATTCTGTTGTGTAGAAAAGAAATTTGGGTAAAAACAATCGGGATAGGGAAATAATAATAGGGTTGAAGAAAAACGTTTGGTTTCGGGGATTAAGAAAAAGGGTAGGGAAAGCTTGTTAGGAGTGGTATGAAATTAATTAGTTGAGTGAAAAAAGTTTTTGCTATTTTTTAAAAAGAGTTTGGTTTTACTAAGTATTTGATTCTGCATATGCTCAATAAAATATTGTTGAGCAACAGTTTAAAAATTCTGATTGCGGTTAATTGAAAAGGGTATGTCTAATTACAAATAAATTCCTTCTTTCATTAATATTCAGCTGCTTTTAATTTTTTTTTAATTTTCGTTTGAGGAATTCTTTTTTAAAACATAAATATATTTGGTTCCAAGGTATTAAGAGTAGTTTTCACTGGCAATAGTTATGGAATCTGCTAAATTCAAATTATTACATGTAAAAAATCATTTACTATTAGGACAAAGTTTTTTTTAAATTTCAGATGAATAAACTCAATACTTGTTTGTTTATAGTTGAAAATTTATTTTAATTAAAAATATTAAAAGCAATACATTTACAAGCGTTTTATTTTTATATTCAAAAGAAATGTCGCTATTTCATGCATAAGGTTTTCAATGTTAAATCAATGTATGAATGTTTACTTACTACAGTAAAAGCAAGAAACTCATAAAAAACTTTTAAAAAGTGCGATTTCAAAAGGCATTTAAGGATATCTTCGTTTTATTTCTATTTTTTAAAATTCGTTATAAAAGGGAAACTAAAACTTTCTATGGTTAAGCCAAAAAAAGCCATTTTAATATAATTTGATATGAATTGAAAGATTTCATGCAAATCACACAAACTAGCTTAGAAAAGCAAAATAAAAAAGTTAATATATTTGGAAAATGTAATAGCACTTAATACCATTCCAATTAAAATATTTTGCTTTCACTAACCTAAGTCAGGGAAATACCTGTGAAATATAGTAAAGAAAATATTATTTACCTAACCTGTAGCAGTGAAATACTTGAGAAAGTAAGTTTTTTAAAACATTAAAGAAATATGAGGTTTGATTAACATTACAATGTCCTTACTTAAGTTCTGTAACATAGCTAGCAACAAAGTATGTAAAACCTTTAGAAAAATAAAACGAACACATTTATTTAAATAGAAATGTAAATATATAAGAATCTACACATATCCAAAATATTATAAAAGACATATTGTTTTAGATTGTGATCGAATTAAAGCACTTAAAAGCATACAATCAAAATTGTAAGATATTGTAAACAATAAATTAAGGTTGTTCGTAAGATGATTTAAGATTTTTTTGAATAGTATTTTGATATAATTTTATTATATAGGGTATATTTCTTCAAACAACTTTTCTATCTAAATAGGCAGTGTTGTCAAAGTATTTGGCTCATTGCCTTAAAGTTCTTGTAAATACAATTGATGTTGTTGGTAGGCGTATCTTAGCATTATAGAGTGATTAAAATCATTCATTTCGAATTCTTTGATTTGTAAACAAGATTGATTCTGATTTAGGGCATCTATATTGAAGCAAGTATAGAATTACGTAAATAAATTTGCATAAGTCTTTCTATGATCCAGCAATTAAGATATATACAGATCCAGCAAATTTAGCCGCAAATATTACAGAGAATTCATATCTGTGAACGGTGGCATTTGTTATATTTGGCTTCCACTTCAGTACAGTCATAGCTTTTGTAGTTTAAAAGATGAAGAGTTTTTCCTATAGAGCATCCGATATTTCAAACATATTCTTGAAGCTAATCCGTAGAGGATGCTACAAAATGAAAAACCCTTGCCTATTTATACTTTTGATTTTTTTTACAATCAATGTCACTTAGAATCAAATTTCATTTAATTCGTTCTGTATCTTGATAGATATTCTTCCAAAGAAATCTATCTAATTACAATATGAGTTAGCTCAAGTCACAATTGTTAATTATACCATCCGATGTTTACCCTTCTAAACCATTTTAATGTATAACAATACTTATTTAAATAATGTTCTTGGCTTCTTTTAAATCATACTAAGATATTTTTATTAGTATATTCCTACATATATAATTTTCTTCATATTCTATTTCATATCTGAATTTTTACATTGCCTAAATTTAAATAAAAAAAAATTATAAAAATAGCTGTAAAATAAATTAATTTCGAACAATGTATTATCTAAAAAAAATTTATTGTTTAATACGTATAGAGATATAGTTAAAATAATTGCTACATGGAATCGTCTAAATTATTATTAATAATTTAAAAAAAAATATTAAAATCTAAATTTGTTAGAATGCATATAATTTGCATAAAGTTTTATCCTTATCAAAAGTATTTTAAAATGGAAAGCTTTGTATAAGCGAAAATGTATCCACTAAAATTCTAATTTTTTATTTATTGTAAAATTGTGATTATTAGAAAAGGCACATTAGTTTTTAAATACCTTTCAATTAAATATAAAATGCATAGTATTTCAAACAATAGAAGCATATAGATTTAGGAATGTGAATTCCTTAAACACAAAAAATATTGAGAGAAAAATATTATTAAAAAATATTTGTTTAAAACAGCATTACCTTTTAATTTTTACAAAATATAAAATATGTTTAATCTTCTAACACAAACCAAAAAAGAGTATAAGATAATATATAATACAAAATTTCTATTGAGTTCAAACGGCTTACTTAAGCGTTAATAGCTCAAATATTTATGAAGATTTTGTAATAGGAAGAACACATTTAATCAAGAAGAAAACAATTCAATCATAAAGCCTACGCTTCACTCATATATCATGAAGGACAAATGGATTTTCTTAACGTTTAAAAGAAATAGTCGAGCAAATATACAAAAGTAATGTTTTGTGATGTAGAGTAAATAAAATCTATTAATTTTTAAAATTATAACTTATAAATTTCATTATATTAATTTATCTTTTTCTTTATAATATACACTTTACCTCGAATCTTTTCAAATAGACAAATGCGTCTCATAATTGCGTTATTTGCTTTCGCGTTATTAAAATTTCAGTTAATGATATTGGGTATTTATCTACCAACATATTATGAGTGAATTCATTAAATTATTTAGTTAATTTTGACTTCAAACAAGATCAGATGAGTTCTTGGTGACTACACTTTGAACAAGGTAAGTGTAAATAACCTTAGATATACCATTCCATAATCCGAATCCGCTTGGATAGTTTGAGATAATATATTACAGGTGCTAATATTTAAGTAAAAATATATCAGTTGGTTGTGGCAGAAGTTCTATTCCTCTAAATTAGTTTAATCTTTATTCATATAAGGAAGAATCAGAAGTTTCAAAATGAAAAAGTACTAATTTACTTGTAAAAGATGCCACAACATTTAGAACTGAAGCTCATTTATAGTTTTAGTGATTATATATACCTAATTGTCTTTATTATTACATTTTAAGCAGACAAACCGTAATTCGAAATAATTAGCTATAAATCGACAAACAAGATCATAGAAATTTTATTTGTAGTATTATAAATATTTCACTCTTTAAATTATAAGACTAGTTATACCACACTTTCAAATCAATATCTATTATTTATACTTATCTTTCTAAATTTATATTCACCTATAAATATATTTAGATATTAAAATGATATAACCCTTGCTTATTTCGGACTAGTATAGATAGCTAATTAATTTTTGAAGATTTGATTGTAGATTAATATAGAATTACGAGAAAGTATATTAAAAATTAGTTATATTAATTGGGTTTGAGCCGAACTAAATTTAATTAAAGTTTAACTTTCTTATAATCATATCAAAATATTATTTACATTATTTTATTTTGGCTTTATTTCTTGTTTTAATACGTATAGTTAATAAAAATAGTTACAATCTAAAAACTAAAGAAAATATATCAAACGAACTATTTTAATAATGATTGTAACAATTGTATTTCATAGGCAAATAACTTAAGAGTACTTAATTTTACATAAATTGGATGCAAAGTATTTATTAAAATTGGTTTTAATATAGAAATAGCATGATAAAAAGTTTTCTGTATCACTTCATGACAGTTTACTGTACTATATATATTATTTAAAAGTCTAATTAAATTTAAAATAATATATAATTCAAAAATATACTTAACATATTTAAATCGAATTAATATATGTATAATTATAATGATTTAAGTTATTTAAATCTCACTACATATTTTAAAATGAAAAATTTATTTATATAGATATATTTAAAGGAATCAAATATCAGAGTTCATTATACTATAAGTTGTATTATATATTGGTAAATCAAAGCCATTAAAAATCCAAAAATATCATATATATTTCAACAAAAGCAATAGTATTACATTTCTCATTAATTACTCGAAAGTATTATACATGATATTTGAATACTTTTTACATTTATATCTTTTTTTAATTAGTTTTATATTGTGTTTAAGAAGTTGTAACAATGCATATATAATATGCGCTATAACTGTTTGATTAATTTAAGGAAAGGTAAATAGTAAAAGGTTATTTTGAAATCTATAGTTACGTATGAATC
This sequence comes from Hamiltosporidium tvaerminnensis, assembly GCA_022605425.2. Lineage (NCBI taxonomy): Eukaryota > Fungi > Microsporidia > Dubosqiidae > Hamiltosporidium > Hamiltosporidium tvaerminnensis. The sequence continues at coordinate 1,969,659 of CM061246.1, forward strand.
CCTTATATGATTAATGTTTCCAACAATATACTGCGGGCTTTTCAAAACGAGTTAACCAAATTTAATCCAGCCATATTTAGGTTGAACACAACTTATTATGACCAAGATTAAAAAATCTTGTTTTTAAATACTATGTTAGGGTTTTAATAGTACGAATGTTCCAAACAACCATAAAAAACCAACCAATACCTTACACACAAAAACTTCCAATTATGGTAAATTTTATAAGTTTATTAGGGTTAACATATTAATATAATATCAGAAGAGAAAATAATTACTTATATTTACGAATATTATATATTGATATGAAATAACTAATTTGAAGTTAAATGAATATAAAATGAACAAATAACATAAATTTTATACATTATTTAGCTATAAATCTTGCTTTGAAATATAAATTAATCATTGAAATGACCTGAATTATTTTATATGACCCAAACAAGTGATTGATTAAGTAACGACCTGAATTTGTAAATGAATAAGAAAAGAATGAAGTAAAATAAATGTAACAGAATTGAAAAAAGTCATTTCGAAAAAAAAACAACCAAAAAACCAAAAAATGTATGTACTGCTATAACTAAAATGAGTTTTAGCAAAAAAAATTTGATATAAGTAAATTTTTAAATTAAGAAAACACAGCCAAAATGAATAATAAACTAAAAAAATGTACGAAAGAAATATCGGTAACTGTAATCTAACATATAATCTCTTTTTATGCAAGAAAAATATTATATTTTAACATCTATAAACAAAAGTATTTATTTAAACATAAATAACGAACTATATACTAATTTACATTAAAGTAACGACTTTATAAATTTTATATAACATAAATTTACTCAAAACAAGTAAAGGATAAACTAGGACTAGAATTTCAATAGAACGATTGAACGAAAATATTTGAATTAAATTAAAAGCACATGAAAATAGTTAGAAAAAAATATATAATAAAATTAAGTACATTTTTTAAGTATGTAAGGCACATTACAATTCCAAGAATAATATACAATAAAGATAAAAATACAAAAATATACATGACTTAATACAAATTATAGAAAAGGTAATTAAATAAGGAGTAAAAAACCCTACTAAAGTATTGTACCCAAAAAATATGCATTTAGCAAATCTCCATAGTATTCTACATAATATTAAAGAATTTAAAATCAAAATTTTAAAGTTCAAAAAATTATTTTGAATTAATTAAAGCAAACACATAAGCAATATTTAGCTTAAAGATTTATATCACATCTTACACGCCTTTAAAATTGCGTTATTAAGAAAACTAGTATAAAAACAAAATTAGATGAAAAATAGAATGCTAATAAACATAAAATTAGATCTGTAAACTAAAAGAATCTATGAGATATTCAAATTAAGAACGACAGTGTAGTTCGATAGGATTTATTTTATTTGCGAAATAATGCTCGATAAAAAAAATAGTCCTACTAGAACTTTCTACATTAGAATATATATTTTTTAGTGAAATAACTTAAATTGTGAAAATAAATAGAATAATAATTTAAATGATATAAACCGTAAAATGAAAAATAATATTACATAAATTTAAAATAACTGAATATCAGCGTTAACAAAAAATATATAATAGCTGCACAAACCAAAAACATTAAATGAATTTAAACTTTACAATATTTTTAATAAAGGAGTAAGTGTTGTACTCTTTCATAAAATTGCGTAGTTCTAGGTTTGACATATGTGACTGAACCTAACACTCATTCGGTACCTTTAGAATACCTAAATCCCAAAGCAATTCATATATAATAGCTTAAGAACCCATTTAATAAGCAATTTAGTTGCTTGGAGTTTGTCAATATCTGTTGCGGAGGTGTGATTGTATGTATAACCCAACTCGAATTGTACCTTTGCATACCATGTAGCATTTTCACTTAATCTACACATGTCCGAAAACTAAAAGCTAGCCAAGATATATTTCGGCGAATTACACGAAAAAAACATAGAAGATACAATGTTATATCAACATAAATAACCCAAGCGATCACTTTTCTAGTTTTACAAAGTTTTATCTTTCTATCTCCGATTCGCAGAGTCTTCTAAAGCAGTGTCTAAGACTAGATTTTTGAATTTCCATGGGTATTATCTACAAGTTACGCTGCAATCTACAATTGAGCACAAGCAAAAAGCAAAAATATATTAATATAAAATTTTCATGATTTTATGAACTTCACCTCTTCATACAAACACTCATGTAACAAACGTAGACGTAGTGTGGTTTTTATCACACCAAAATCCAAAATATTGTCTTCACACCAGTTTAACCTACTCATTGCTAAGAAGAATGTTTTTTTTGTGACTATCCTCAAGCTACTAAAAATACAATTTAAATTCATTATGTACGCTCCAAATAAAAACAATTAAACATTTATGATTTTAGCATAGTAAAAGTAGATTTAAAGGTTTTTTTAATTTAGCTACTGGTTTTTCGATGAATTAGAAATAAATCGAAGTATTTAAATAATGTAACCATATAATATTGACGAATAAAACGTTTTAACAGAAAAATCATTGAGGAAAAATATATGTATAAAATTTAGAATAAAAATTTTTTAAAATGTTTTAATAATCATATATTTGAACCAAATCTACTAAAATGAAATTATAAAAGGTACGCTTTTCAATTTTAGAAACAGGGAAACAAAAATTAGAGATATTCACATGCCCCTAAATATGTTTTAATTCTTTATGTTTTCTTTTAGGTTTAAAGCAAATAAAAGAATGTTTTCGAAACAACTTAATTTGAGTATATATTTTAAAAATTTCTATCCTTATATTTCTGATATGAAAATATTTTTTTATTGAAAAAATTGGAATGAAGAGGTAACTCAAGAAATACGAACTAAAAGGGTTAGGGTTAGGGTTAGGGTTAGGGTTAGGGTTAGGGTTAGGGTTAGGGTTAGGGTTAGGGTTAGGGTTAGGGTTAGGGTTAGGGTTAGGGTTAGGGTTAGGGTTAGGGTTAGGGTTAGGGTTAGGGTTAGGGTTAGGGTTAGGGTTAGGGTTAGGGTTAGGGTTAGGGTTAGGGTTAGGGTTAGGGTTAGGGTTAGGGTTAGGGTTAGGGTTAGGGTTAGGGTTAGGGTTAGGGTTAGGGTTAGGGTTAGGGTTAGGGTTAGGGTTAGGGTTAGGGTTAGGGTTAGGGTTAGGGTTAGGGTTAGGGTTAGGGTTAGGGTTAGGGTTAGGGTTAGGGTTAGGGTTAGGGTTAGGGTTAGGGTTAGGGTTAGGGTTAGGGTTAGGGTTAGGGTTAGGGTTAGGGTTAGGGTTAGGGTTAGGGTTAGGGTTAGGGTTAGGGTTAGGGTTAGGGTTAGGGTTAGGGTTAGGGTTAGGGTTAGGGTTAGGGGTTAGGGTTAGGGTTAGGGTTAGGGTTAGGGTTAGGGTTAGGGTTAGGGTTAGGGTTAGGGTTAGGGTTAGGGTTAGGGTTAGGGTTAGGGTTAGGGTTAGGGTTAGGGTTAGGGTTAGGGTTAGGGTTAGGGTTAGGGTTAGGGTTAGGGTTAGGGTTAGGGTTAGGGTTAGGGTTAGGGTTAGGGTTAGGGTTAGGGTT